>OVBX01005227.1:0-13406 GCA_900406325.1 Erucastrum elatum
TTAATTATATATGTAAAAGTGAAGAAGTCACTATACTTATAAGTGTAGGTAATGTTTTTCTGATAAAATACTTTCCGATATATATGGGAATATCTATATGGAATAAACAATAAGAGTCATGCATACACTTGTTATAGATTTGTATCTCAAACCTATTAGTTATAAACATTCCACGGATTTGTTACTTATATACATTCTACGGAAATAGGCGGGTTCTAATTTTTGTCTTCCATTATACTTGTTATTTGATCCATATTTATAAGTAAATACTTACTTTTGTGATTTGACACTCAACTTCATAACAATAAGTACTTAGTTTCTTTAACGAGTGTGGGGTAAGCGGTGGACACGGAGCAAATACCAAATATTTTTTTTTGGAGTTGCAAATATAACATATAACTTAAACTCAATTCTAAAACTAATTTTTGATTTTTTTTTAAGAATTGTGTTTGACCTATTTATCCCAGAAGTTTACAATATTCACGAAAATGCCATTGATTTTTTTTGTTTGAAAAATACACTTTTACTTTCACAACCTCATCTTATTCACTTATTTACAAGTTTGACATTGCCATCAATACACTAACCCTCATGAACAACCATTTTCAAGTTCTTAATGCTCATAAATCGATTAAATATTTCTTCTTTCTCAATTTCTATCAACTAAAAACAACTCATCTTTCAATTTTTCTCCATATTCATCCATAAAAACCATAGATTATGATTCTAAAATTTGTATGGTTCATTAACCCATTAAAACTTACGATTCTCGTTGGGCCACTTTTTTTTGAGATTCTGAGTGTTTGGAGAAGACTTCTGGGAGCTAAGCAAGTTATCTCATTGGTTGAAACTATGAAATTGAGTTTTTTCCCAAATCTGTTCGTCCAAACGACTTCCATTGAAATCGTCTGATCAAAACAGATGTTAGTTTTGCAATTGACTTTTAAAATGTTTTTTGTTGGACGACTTCTAAGAAAGTCGTCCGACGTTCTTTGTTAAAAATAAAATTCCAGACGATTTCCACGAAAGTCGTCTAAAATAAACATGTTAGTTTTTCGTTTGACCGAAATGTATCAGAAATTTGACTTTTCTATATATGAATTGTATCATTTAAAATATAGAGGTTGATCTACGTTGGAACTAGGGATATCAGCTGACACCTGTTAGATTATAAAATTTTTTATTTGTAAACCATTTGTACTAATCATAATAGTTCAATTGGTGAAATTTATTTCTATTGACACCTCTAAAACTCGAGTTTGATACTCTTTTGACACTTATTTTTTTTTTCTTTTTTCTTGACACAGACCAAAAATACATCATTAGTTTTTTTTCGGCATAACAAAAACTTATTTTATTTGGTTGAACCTAAAAATATTAATTTGTTATTTATTTTATGGACTTTTAAATCTAAATTGAACATATTTGTGTGTTTATATTTAAAATATGATATCTTAACATTATTGATTTTACTATCACTTTTTGTTAAATAATAACATTACTTAATATATAGACTATAGTTTTCTATAAATACATAATTAACTATTTATTAAAATAATAATTAAATTTATGCAATCAGTAAAAACAATTCTGAATCCATACTGATCACATGTATGAAGCATTCGAAAACTTTTTTTTGTCATTTACACGTACGTTCATTTTCAGTTAACGATTTATTTATATTTTTAATATTTAGAAAATTTTGATATCTATCTAACTTTAGGAACAGACGTGCATGTGATGCTTATGATACTTTCAAGCAACGAATTATTATTAGTATATTATTAACACGTACCTCAACCTAAAAGTATGATACTCTTTACCGACACCGATACGCATTTTGATAACGATGCAATGTGTAGTCTTTAAACAGTGCTCCAATTTTTATTTTTCGAGGCTTGGATTGGAGAAAAGAAGAAGGGATTTGCTTTAAATCAGCATAAAAAACTGTGATAAAAGATGATTTGCAAATCAGCATAAAAAAACTGTGATAAAAGATGATTTGTCTTAAACCAATAAAAACAGTGATAAAATAAACAATTAAATATTTAATAATTTCAGAGATGAGGAATAAAGGCTCACCGACAGAAATATGGATCTGTCTTTATTCTTTGCTACGGAACTCAAAACATTAATACTTTGGTTCTCTCTCTATATAAATATCTTCACCTCACATATTAATTTCCTGCTTGTAAATAATTATAAGTACGTTTTAGTGGAGTTCATTATTTCGAACCACGAGGATTGAGGAGTTAGTCAAAACGTAGATATCCAAATGAGTTGATTACTAGAAAAGACACATTTTGCTTACAAAAAAGAACACATTTTGCTTGATAGGCACATTATCTTGGATCGGGAAAGAAGTTTGACAGTTTTGCCTTTAATGAAGCGAAACCAAAATTGTTCATCAGTTTGGAAGATCGGTTTTGTAGATGTATGACCGGTTAAGAAGCATTAAAAATAGTAGGTGTTGCTTTTGTTTTGCACCGTTGGATCTGATAAAACACTTTTTGATCCATTGGTGAGATATGAAAACCTTTGAACGCTTTTGTATCCTCAATAATTGAATATGTTAAGAGGTGCTATTGGCCATTGGATTACTTCATCCATAACTACGCCTTCTGGGAGAAGACTTGTTTGAGATATCTACATGGCGATGAGGTTTTTCCCACACCACGCCGTCTCCCACCGTGAGATTTTTAGAAGTCCAAATAATAAAAAATTTCTCACACCAATATACACGCCTTAAACATATTTGAGGGGGGGGGGGGGGGNCCGCATTTGAAGTGTGGCAGTGGAATTTGTGGATTCTAAGACTTGTTTTCTGGGAATTTGAGTAAGAACACCAAAGGATGTGGACGAGATTGTTGTGGACAGGAGTGTTGTGGACAGGAGTGTTGTGGACGGGTGCGATGTGGACATGGGAGTTGTGGATGGATGAAATTGTGTACGAGGGACATATGTATAGAAGATATGTGTATGGGGGAGTGGTATACGGGGGAGCTGTGTGGGGGAGTTGTGGACAAGAATAGAAATTGTGAACAAAAAAGAAAAGGTCATGTTTGTATGATGAATGCTTGTGGATTACTAACAATAAATGAATAGGCATGGACATGCACTGATACTGATGTGGATGGGTGTGAATAAGGCTCAAGAACACTAAAGATGAAGCTTGATAACTAGTAGCAAACACATAAATGTTAATTTCAACAAAAAACAGACAAAACGACAAATTATTAGAATGAACACAATTTTTTATTTTTCAAAAACAACACATGTATTCCTGGTTCAATGTACACACAAAGTAATGGACTTTAATTACCAGATATCGTGCCAAAAAAAAATCCAGAAACATATTTTTTTCTTATCTTCTCATTCTTTCTAAAAAAACCAGATTTTCATAGCAACCATTCGTTTAATGCTTAAACGAGACTTCAGACAACCATGGTGGTCAGAGAAGTTAGGAGCCTCCCAATCAAGATTGGATCTGGTGAGATGGACACAAAAACTGTGTAAATCCGACCATACAAGGCTACAACCCACACGAAGAAGAACTCATCGGAAAATTTTCCGATCTCGTCACAGAGCACCAAAGATCTAAAGATGGAACTTGAGCAAGTTCCGTACATCCAGGACATGAACTAAGGAACCGTCATTAAGCGAGAGGAGAGCAGATCGAGTGAGGAATCGGAGACCACCGAGCAAAAACGAAGATCGACCACCACGCAAAGGAGAAGAAACCACCGTCGGCTCACTGTCCTTTCCTCTTCTTCCCACCATCTCTCCTTTGGTCATCTCTCGCTCCATTCCTCCTCTTCCAACCATCTTCTCCTCCATCTCTCCGGAGAAGAACAGAAGCAAGTTCTATATCGGACTGGATTGACGAAATGAAAACGGCGAGACTGAAATTAGGGTTCGAAGTAAATCTCCGCCGCAATCATTAGGAGAGAGAGAGAGAGAGAGAGAGAGAGAGAGAGAGAGAGAGAGAGAGAGAGAGAGAGTGTGTGTGAAAAGAGTGAAATGGGAGAATCACAAAATTAGGGTTGAGAGTTGGTTTAAGTTGTCTTGGTATAATTTGGTTTAGAGAAATATCAATTTGGTTAGTTTCACTTACCATAAGGACATTGAAGTCTTTGCTTACCCAAAAACTGCCTTTTAAGTGGAATGTGCTTTATGTTGATATATGAAAGTCAAAATGTGTCTTAGGGAGTAAAAAAATCTATCCAAATAGTAACGTTGGTGACAATAACATATGGATCCTGTAGCAAATAAAGAAAAAGAATATGCAACATTTCAGTATGAAAGTCTGATGCGGACGTATGATATATACACCCAAACATCTATAGTGAATCAATGACTTATGTTAACATGGATGACTGATTGATACTAATGGTCAGTGGTGAATCTAGGTGATTAGTTGCCCGTAAAAAATATTTCACATATGTTTTTTTTATAACATCTATCTTTATTAATTTAAATAAACGATGATACATAGTCTTTATGTAAAAGAGGTGTTATAAACCTCGGTACATAGTGATGAAAACATAAGGTTGTATCTTCCGGGAGTGGTCTTTTTGCCAAAACATCAGCAACCGAATTTGCTTCCCTTGCTATCCAGACATATTTGATCTCTTGAAATTGTTGCTTCCACCATAAGAATCGCGCACCCAATTATATGCAGCAAAATGTAGAGACTTGTTGTTCAAGACATCCATAGCTTTCCTGCAATCGCTTTCTATCACCAGTTTATGAAAACCCTGTAGATGCGCATTCTGTAGTGCAAGCAAAATACTCTGTAATTCACTTTCAAATGCATCTTTAACATGGCCACCTATATATTGCTTGACCCGCTCCTTTATACACTCTGTTATAATCTCTAAATATCCATTCAGCTTTGCTTTCCAATGTAATAGTAACAAAGGAGCCATCCACATTGCATTTTATCCAGCTCTCAGGGGGTCTTTTCCATATTTTATGTCTGCCTACATCTCTAGTAGATGCCGATGTTACTGGTGTATTTATTTCTTGAATTGAGAAATCATACCATTCTTTAGCATCCCTTCTTGCTTGTTGTAGTGAGATTCTCCATGATATGTGTTTTTGTTGAAAAATAAGAAAGTTCTTGCTTTTCCAAATCCTCCACAGTATCCATATTGGCAGATCTTGAAGATGAGAGAGAGAGACGATGTACTACTACACTGGAGGCATTCCGTAATCTTTTCTTCAAAAGATGTTGTAGGGTTGTTGATGATAAGATTTGATATGCATGAACCTCTCCACAATGATTGTGCGTAATGACAATCAAAGAAAATATGTTTCTATGTTTCCTCTCCTTGGCAGCACCTCTTACACTGATCATCATGTAAAATATGTCTTCGTTTGAGGTTACTTCCTGTTGCAAGACTTCTAGATAACATTTTCCAAAGAAAATGTTGTATCTTGGATGAGATTTTAATCTTCCATATCTTTTGTTTAAGTATAGTATCTCCTGGGATCGCCTCAGCTATTTGTTCTTCCGGCATGTGTGTGCTGAGCCAGTAGCCTGATTTAACTGTATAAACTCCATCATCATTATAGTGCCAGCCTAACAGATCCAAAGTCACTTTTGAACTTATTTGATAGACAATTTTTGTAACATCTTCATCCACAAAGACCTGACGGAGCTTTTGCTCATACCAGCTACTTCTATCAGAGTTGAATAGTTGATCTACCGTAGGGAACAAGTAACCCATACCATTAGATCTTGGCGGTCGTGGTGGATGACATGGTAGCCATGGATCCATCCATGTGTTGATTGTTGTACCATTTCCAATCAGTACTTTCATTCCTGTTTTAATCAGATCTCTCCCATAAAGTAGAGATTTCCAAGCATACGACGTTTTTTTCCTCTGTATTGCCATAAGTATATTTCCATCAGGGAAATATCTTGCTTTCATAACTCGAGCCATAAGACAAGTTGGGTTTTGCATTATTCTCCAGACTTGTTTACGGAGTAAAGCTTGATTAAAATGAGCTAGATCTCTGAAACCCAGTCCACCTTCCTTCTTCGGTTTACTCATTCGATTCCAAGCAAACCAATGTGTTCCTTTCTTATCTCCATTACCCCACCAGAAACATGCCAGAATTCCATTAATCTCTTCACTGATCTCCTTTGTTAATCGAAAAACATTCATTGTATAGATTGGCATAGCCAAAGCAATGGCCTTGAGTAATACTTCCTTTCCTCCATGTGACAGATACCGGTGATGCCATCCTTGTGTAACTTTCTTCACTTTGTCGATAATATAAGCAAACATTTCACTCTTTTTACTCCCAAACTGCTCAAGTAACTCTAGATAATTTCCCATTCCTCCATCATTATGTATACCAGTACATTTCTCATCTGAGTTCTAACCGATGCACGTACTTTACTTCCAAACGTGATAGATGATTTAGTGAGATTAACTGCCTGACCTGATACCGTTTCATACCTCTCCTGTATTGTCTTCAGAGCTCTGCTTGCTTTGATGTTTGCTAAAGAGAAGAAAAGTGAGTCGTCCGCAAAAAACATATGATTTATTGCAGGTGCTTGGTTTGATATCTTCACTCCAACCAGAGAACATTTATTCTGAGCCTGCTGCATCATATGTGATAAAACCTCTGCACAGAGAATTAATAAGTAGGGAGATAGGGGATCTCCCTGCCTTATTCCTCTCTCTGGTGTAATGAAGCCCTCTGGAGACCCATTAATGAGAACTGAGAAAGTTACTGAGCGAATACACTCCATTATCCACGCCACCCACTTGTGATGAAAGCCCATTCTCTTCATTGTTTCTTCAAGCAAACTCCACTCCAGTCTATCGTATGCTTTAGTAATATCAGTTTTCACCGCCATGTATGACTGAGCTTGTCTTTTCCTGACCTTGAGACTATGAAAAACCTCATGAGCAATGATGATGTTGTCTGAAATCATCCTCCCTGGTATGAATGCAGCTTGATTCTCAGATATCAGAGCACTTAAATGTTTCTTCAGACGATTCACCATTATTTTTGAGATGATTTTATAGGCTACATTGCATAAAGCAATAGGGAGAAACTCAGCCATTACTGTTGGAGGGTATATCTTAGGGAGAAGACAGAGGTTGGTATGGTTTAAATGCTCATCTAGTCGTTCTGTCTCAAAAAACTGATGAATCTCAGCTATCACCTCTGGCTTTATCTCCTCCCAATAATTGTGGTAGAACACCGCCGAGAATCTATCAGGCCCTAGGGCTCTATGGGCACCAATATCAAATATTGCAGTACTAATTTCTGATTCTGTCACCGGAGAGATGAGGTCTTGATTCATATCCTCTGTTACTCGTGTTTGAAAGTTCTGAAACACATTATCAAACTCTGTCGAGGGATCCCCTGTAGTGGAGTATAGATTCTGAAAATAGTCTTGTGCCACCTGAGCAATACTCATCTGTCCTCGCTGTATTACTCCATTTACATCGTGTATCGATGTGATGTTCAGACATTGTCTTCTCGCTTTTGTGATGGAATGAAAATAGGAGGTGTTTCTATCCCCCGCTCTAAGCCACATGACTCTACTCTTCTGCTTCCAATAAATTTCCTCTTCGACGTAAGTTTGATTTAGATCTTCTCTAAGCACCTCTATGTCATGAGTTGTAGAGGTAGCTGAACAAACGGCTTTGTCTAGTCTTCCTCTCAGGATGTTAATCCGTTCTTCAGCATTAGTACGATTTGATCTTTTCCATTTTGATATGGACCTTCTACAGCGTATCAATCTCTGAGTAAGAGGGATTTGTAGGAGTTGTGCTTGACCCGTACCATTCCATCCTCTAACTACTGAGTCTTTGAATCCTTCCTTATGACATAATCTATTATCAAATCGAAACATCCGTCTTTATATATGTTACTAAAGGCCTGTGATCTGATTCTCCTATTTCCAAGAACTCTATTTCAGATGAAGGGTAGACATTCAACCAAGCACTATTAGCCATTGTACGATCAAGGCAGCACTGAACATGATGATGGCGTCATACTCCAACCCATGAAAACCGATTACCAACAGCTTTTAAGTCAACCAGATTGTTGTTTCGAACAAGGTTCCGAAAGTCTTGAAAAGAAACAGCTGGTCTTACTCGTCCTCCAATCTTCTCATGATTTTCTAATATTTCATTCCAATCTCCATGAAGAAACCAATGTTGATTTCTTCTCGTAACTCCAATACGTTCAATTCTTTCCCATGTATGACTTCGATATGTTGGATTTGGATGCCCATAGACAAAAGAGTAAAAGAAAGCACTTTCATTGATATTAACTTTACAATCAATGAGATTTGGAGATTGACTTAAAACTGAAAGCTGAACACGATGGCTCCAAAAGATAACTAGACCACCACTACTACCAATAGGAGGAACTGAAACATAATTCAGAAATCCTAGTTGTGCACCTACGTCTCGCACAATGTCATCACACTGCTTTGTCTCTGAAAGGCACATGATGTCCAAGAAATACTTGCAATGTATTTCTTTGAGGCGTCGAACTGTCGAGTCATTGCCTAAACCCCGACAGTTCCAGCAGGCTGTCCTCATGGTGGTAGTGGTGGTTCAGGGCCCACCGCGCCTCTCAAAATGGTACATTGCTCAACTGATTGTTTGTTTCCATTCTGCTCATCGCCCTTAGTTGGTTTCTCTCGGCCTTGATGCTTGATCCTATTTGCTTTACTCGATTCTCCTCTCTCTGTGTTTTTGAACATAGAGCTGTTGTCAGAGCCACTGGCTAGCCATTCCTTTTGCTCCAGAGCTTCTCGACCCTCAGAGGCAGGTGGGTAAACCTCCCCTACAACCATCTCATCAGAGTACATATTTGGAAACATCTCACCAGACCAAAGCCATTCATCATCATTTGTATCCACCTCTTCACTCGTTTGCTCCTCCATGTCTCCATATGATTCCATCTGTTGATCCCCTGGATTTGCTTGGTTGATAGGAGCACTCTCTGGAACATTAGCATTTGCTTCTTCTTCAACTATCTCTTCAATGTGAACGCTCGGGTTTCCAGGATATCCACCTCCCCCCATCTGATCATCTCCACCATCATTATCATCATCTGGTCCATCTTCAGGACCTCCATTATGAATTAAGCATCGACGAGAGTCATGTGTGATCATGCCACACTCTTCACAAAAGCCTCTGAGTCGCTCGTAATGGAACTTCAGGAGCGTGCTGACACCCGGAGTGAATTGGAAGTAACGCTGGAATTTGAGAGGTTGAGTGATGTCCTAGTTGAGGCGGAATCGAACAAACTCTAATCTGTTGCCCCCCTCCTCGTTATAATCCATCTGGATGTATTGCCCCATGATACGAGCAATATTGATGATCACTTGTCGGTTCATGTATTGAAAAGGAATTCCTCGGACTTGAACCCGAAAAGGAATGAAGTAGAGTAACTCCATATCCATCAAGGGTGTCCACCTTTGAAGGACAATCATGCGTTCAGTATACGCCCAGGGTCCTCTGCGTATCACCGAGTCCATTGCTTCTTCCGATGAAAAGACAAATTGGAAACGTAGTCCTTCCATTACACGACCGCGTGCAAGCCCTTCAACACCCCACACTCGAGGCATATTGGACACAAGATTCCTCAGATTCTGACGTCGGGGCATTGATGGCCTACCAATCAGGATGAAACGGTTTTCGGCAGCCGCTTGTTGCACCACATCAAATGGCAAAGCCACCGGAGCGTCTTCTCTGCCTAATTCGATATCTTGGATTGCACGTCTCAAATTTTCAGACATTGTGTTTGATGTTTTTTGTGTTTGTGAAAAGGTTTGTGTAAGGAATTCAACAATACTGCGTTGAATATAGAAATCACATTCCCTTTTATAGACAAACTTACTACAGTTGCCTATAAAGTCGACATCGTGAGTGATTGTTACATCAAACATGGAAAGATGGGGCAGTAGTTGTAGAGGACGTAGTACTTGGTCCACTATGCCATCGGATTCATGCTCAACCACCATGATCGTGGTGAGCGAAAGTAGAAATCGTAACCGTTTCAAAGTCGCCATGAAAATCGCCATAACCGTTCTCCCATATTTCACATATGTTATCGGGATGTTATCTCTCTATTTATCATTAATTAATAATAATATCTTAAACTTATATTTTCTAATTTTACTCAATTATTTTATTTTAATAATAAGCTTATACAACTGCTATTAATTCAATATTAAAATTAGTACAGATAACATAAACTAATAACAAGAATATATGATTTTCTTAAGAGGCAATTTTTTATATCTTTCCAACAAATGATCAATTAAATTGTTCAAAAGCGCGAAATGAGCTTCTTTATCTCTAATTATTCCCCCATTGAATTTTGTGATGTGAATTCCATACAGTACCCTAAAATTTGTGCAAATATTCAATCCAAATAAACTTGAATTTTTTTAGAAAGAGGTGTAGAAGAACAAACTCAAAACAACCTCCGCAGACAACAACTTCATTTGGACCATATTTTAGTGATTTTAATAGATCTGGAAGGGTTTACCAGATTATTTGTTATTAGTTTATGTTGTATTAAGTTTTTATATGTTTAGTTTGTGTTCTTAATCATGTACTTGACTTTTTATATTAATTATGTAATTTTATTTTAATTAGTATATGTTTTAGTGTTATTAATATTTTAAAATTTATATGATGAAAATAATAACTGAAATATTTTTTTTGGAGTTATATTAGTTATTTAGTTTATTTTGGAAAATAATAAAAATAAATGAAGTTAAGAACTAGTATATAAATAAAAAAATATCTTTAAAGAATGAAAATATAAATAGTAGATCTTCAAATTCAAAACAATATTATTTATTACTTTGTTTTGAAATAAGAAATAAAGTGTAGTTAACGCAAAATCATTTTTTAAAGTAAAGAAGTAAAAATGAAGTAGAGTTCGAAATAGTTTTAAAGTCCAACCAATCATCACTCATATAAACATTTTTTAGATTTATTTTTACGTAAATGTAGAAGTGACAAAAAAAACTGCACCAAGAAAACATGAAACTGCTGGACACGAGAAAAGAAACTAGTCTCACTCTTATCGCTGGTTTATTTTAAGTAAAACAGAATTATAACCTTACATACATAATATAGAGACATCCACGTTAGTCAGTTGCACATTTATTGACCAGATATGTATGCACTTCGAGTTCAATTACATATCACACAAAGTTAGTTGCTTAAACCTCAACCCCTAAATATTACTTTAAATATCACATTTCCATCCAAATATTAAAACCTAACTACTGAACCCTAAACCCAAATGTAAAACCTAAATCAAATTATCAAAATCTGAAAATAGTATATAATATTATGTAAAATTGAACTATACCTAGACTTACATTTGAATTGTAAAACTTCAAAAATTATATTTGTTATTTTTTCATAAATGTTAAAACAGATATATCGGTATTTGTTTAAACCTATTTTCTTTTTAACCAGACTCTTTTAAATTTCAAATCTGTTTAGATCCATTTGATTTTTCTAATAGAATTATTCATTTAGCTAATGTAAAAAATGTTAGTATAGAAACACCTAAAGTGTTGTGCATATTGTGAATTGAGTTTTTATATAAATAAATGTTCAATTTTTTTTGTCAGCCAAAATAAATAAATGTACAACTAATTTAGCTTCTATTAGTTTTTATCTTTTTCTCCTTTTCTTAACATATTTTCTAAAAAAGTGAACCCTGTTGGTCTAAGATAAATGTACAACTAACGTGACTTCTTCTACTATATTTGAAACCATAAAAACAATTTTGTTCTGATTAAACGGTGATGATAGTAAATTACGGTAAAATAGAGATATGTTATTATAAGGAAGGAAATATAGGTAATACAATTTACTTTATTGATGTATTATTAATGAGTAATCATTGAATGGAAAATAGATGTAAAATTTATTTAAGGAAACTAGTATAAAATCGTTTTGTAACTGATTTCCCTAATTATATAATTAAAATTATATCCTAATAGCACAGTTGAAATATTTCGCAAAATTAAGTGAATATAAAAAATGTACTTCAATTTTAATAGATTAGACTAGATTCTGATCCGCGCTTTCAAAGCGCGGGTTTGGTTTCTTTGTGAAAAATATATTTTTCAATTGTTTTAATGGTGTTTTAAGATTTGTATTTTTTTAGGTTTATCGATTCTCAGGATTTAAATGAGATTTTATGGATTGCATTGGTGTTATTATATATAAATTCTTGTTACAATTAATAGGGATAAATGTATACTTTAAATGAAAATCTGATAGACTCGATTTATAGCTATGTTATTATACTTAAACGTTTACTAAACGTAAAACATAAACCCCGTGTCTGCAAATAAAAGCAAAAAATATACAAAATTTTTAAAAAATTATAGATGAAAACATAAATCAAAGATTATCGAAAACTTCTCTATAGACAACATTTTTTGTCTGGCATTGAGGCTTGCCTTCGCTGTCGACAATCATAATCTTCAAGCCTTTCTTTGAAGTCACTCTGGAAACAGCCACATAAAGTTGTCTGTGTGAAAACACAGGTCTTGGTAGAAAAATACCAACTTCAGACAATGTTTGTCCCTGACTTTTGTTGATAATAATAGCAAAAGCCACACCAATAGGAATTTGTCTCCTCCTCATTTTGAATGGCAATTTTTTGTCTGAAGGGGTAATTGAAAGCCTGAGAATCAACACAGTACTACCAACCTTATCCCCTGTAATAACCTTTGCCTTTATCATGAAATCATACAATTCTGTAATCTGAAGCTTAGTTCCGTTCATCAATCCCCCAACAGGATCTATGTTTCTTAGCAACATGACTGGACAACTCACTTTCAGACGCAGACTATGATTTGGAAGTCCTGACGCTTTAATTTTGTTTAGAAAATCTGGAGTCAGAGCCTGGTCATTCTTTGAAAACCTATCAGAAGTGTCGATTGAATCAGAGCTTAAGTAAATTCTTTCCTCTCCTGCATTTGATAACCTAAAACGTTAGTCTAATGACCATGAGATACACATAAAAAATCTACTATGTAGAAAATATTAATCCACTCTTTACTTACCATCAAGCTTGTCCAGCATGTGTTGATTGATCATGTTCACATCCTCGTTAGTAGGACATAATATAGCTCTCTCTTGAAAAAATTTAGGTTCCTTCTCATGTAAAGAAGTGGAATCTCCATAGACTGCTTTGCTTATAGCTTCTATTGGGTCATCAATATCGACAATCAGAAACTCTTCAGGAATATCAATAAGTGCTTCCCCATCATTTCTGTCACCAATCTTTTCATCTCCAATGTCTAATATCCATTGTTAGAACTCCTCCAAATCTTTAGCATCTTCAGGGGATAAATTATTTGACTCGAGCCGCATATT
>OVBX01005228.1:1252-13406 GCA_900406325.1 Erucastrum elatum
AAAAAAAAAAAAAAAAAAAAAAAAAAAAAAAAAAAAAAAGAGGGAAAAAAAAGAGTGTGTGTGTGTTAAACGCACCGTTTTGATAGGCGACGAAAAGGGCGATTGGGAGATTATTCGAGGAAATGAGCACGGCGAATCCGCCGGGGTTGCCTCCTTCTCCGATGAAGGAAGGTAATCATCTGGAGGATTCGCGAGGTTCGATTGAGGGAAGCAAGGTTTCGATTGAGGGAAGCAAGGCTACGGGATCAAAGGGGGAATCTCCCCGGAGATCGATCGAGGGAAGCATGGTTGCGGGATCAAAGGGGGAATCTCCCCGGAGATCGATCGAGGGAAGCATGGTTGCGGGATCAAAGGGGGAATCTCCCCGGAGATCGATCGAGGGAAGCATGGTTGCGGGATCAAAGGGGGAATCTCCCCGGAGATCGATCGAGGGAAGCATGGTTGCGGGATCAAAGGGGGAATCTCCCCGGAGATCGATCGAGGGAAGCATGGTTGCGGGATCAAAGGGGGAATCTCCCCGGAGATCGATCGAGGGAAGCATGGTTGCGGGATCAAAGGGGGAATCTCCCCGGAGATCGATCGAGGGAAGCATGGTTGCGGGATCAAAGGGGGAATCTCCCCGGAGATCGATCGAGGGAAGCATGGTTGCGGGATCAAAGGGGGAATCTCCCCGGAGATCGATCGAGGAAAGCACGGAGTTGGGGTCGAAGGGGGAATCTCCCCGGAGATCGATTGAGGAAAGCACGGAGTCGGGGTCGAAGGGGGAATCCCCCCGGAGATCGATTGAGGAAAGCACGGAGTCGGGGTCGAAGGGGGAATCTCCCCGGAGATCGATTGAGGATAGCAAGGATACTGTTCCTTTTCAAGGTGTGGCTGCTGGAGGATTGAAAGGATCATGGATTGGTGCGTTTCAAGGGCAAAAAGTTTTAAAGAAATACGAAGTTGAAGTTACAATGAAGGACGGTGTTGGATCGGTGCAGGTACCGGAGGAGATTACAAAAGATGTGCCTCCATTATGGGATGATTTCCTGGTGGGTAAATTTCTGGATGTTGCTCCACACATTGCTAAAGTTCACGCTATAGTAAACAAGATATGGAATCTGAATGACAGATCGCAGAAGATTGAAGTATTTGAGGTAAACTCTACAACGATAAAATTCAGAATCCCAAATCAGATGGATCGTAGAAGGATTCTGAGAAGAGGGATGTGGAATCTTGCGGGTGTACCAGTAGTAATGGCGAAATGGTCACCAGTCATTGAGAAAGAGAAGCCACAGATACAATCCATTCCAATGTGGGTTAATATTAAGAATGTTCCACTATCAATGTTTTCGTGGAAAGGATTAAGTTTCTTGGCGAGTCCTATTGGTAGTCCAGTTAGATTACATCCAGACACAGCGCAGTGTCTGAACCTGGATGTGGCAAAGATCTTTGTAAAGGTTGATCTTACTAAGGAGTTGCCCAAGAAGATGAATTTTAACATCCAAGGAGCAGAAGTTATGGTGGAGTATGATTATCTGAGGTTTCCAAATAAGTGCTTGAAATGTGGTAAGTGGGGACACTCCATAAAAACTTGTCCTATGGAAAGAGAAACTCAGAAAGAGAGGCAGCGGGAGCAGGAAAATCTAGAAGAGGGTGAAATAAATGAATCTCGTGAGACAGAGGTAGTAGCAGTAAAAACTGTTGAGCAAAAGATTCAGGAGACAGTTGAGAGCATAGGGGAGAAAGATGAAATGGCTCAGGGTGTGGATGAGCAGACAGTAGGAGATGATAGAAACACTATTGTTGAAGTTGATCTAAACATGGCGAAGGAAAAAGAAGATTGGCAGGAAGTTTCGTCGGGGAAAGCTAGTCGCTCCCCAAGTCCAAATCAAAAGAGTTTGCAATATGGTGAAGTGTCTATACTCACTAAATCAAGGTTTGATGTTTTATCTCCGAGGGAGGAGCCTGAGGAGGTAGAGGAGGTAGCTATTGTTAATGAGGAACAGGAGGAAGATGAGAGTAAACCTCAAGAAGAAGAGGATGTTGAGGATGTTACTATTCGAAAGATGTTGCCTCGTGAGTCTAAGGTTAATCATCGTTATCTCAGGGATAAAGCAGGTCAGAAAGCTCAGGATGCAGATCCTAGTTATCTGAAAAAGAAGAAATCTCGTCGCAATTAATATGTCAGGTTTTTACTGGAACATTAGAGGCTTTAACAAATTTTCAAAGCAGTTGGTGGTCCAAGAGTGGGTGAGAAGGTGTGGTTTTCAGTATGGGTGTATTATTGAGACGAGAGTTAAAGAAAATAAAGCAAAGAAGATTCTTGAAAAGGTGTTTCCGGGGTGGTCTTATATTACCAATTATGATCATCATCGCTTGGGGAGAATGTGGGTAGTATGGAGTCCTGAAGTGAGAATTACTCCTTGCTTTCAGAGTGCTCAATTGATTACTTGTTCGGTTTTGTTAAAAGGTATGGAGGAGGAGTTTTTTAGCTCTTTTGTTTATGGTTTTAATCTGATGGAAGATCGTAAAGAACTATGGAGAGATCTTAAGGTTCATCAGGATTCTCCTATGATACAGAAATCGCCATGGATAGTTCAAGGGGATTTCAATGAGATTCTAAGTGTTGTGGAACATTCAGTGGGTTCTTCTCAGGATTCGAGGGGCATGGGTGATTTTCAAGATACAGTTCAATATTGTTCTCTTTTGGATATGGCTTATCAAGGTCCTCGATTCACCTGGTGTAATAAGAGAGAAACTGGTTTGATCTGCAAGAAGTTAGATCGCACTTTAATTAATGAGGTTTGGTTAAGGAATTTTCCTCAAGCCTATTGTGTTTTTGAAGCGGGAGGTTGCTCAGATCATCAGAGATGCAGGGTAGTTATAAAAGCTGAGATTATGAAGCCGAAGAAGCCTTTTAAGTTTGTGAATGCGTTAGTGGACATGCCTGAATTTTTACTCTTGGTTGAGGCTTTCTGGTCTGAGACAGAAGCTTTATTCAATTCCACTTCTGCTTTATTTCGTTTTTCAAAGAAATTGAAGGCTCTAAAACCGATCATAAAGCAATTAAGTAGGGAAAGAGTGGGAGAGATTGTGAAGAAGACAAAGGAGGCGTATAAGGATTTATGTATGGCGCAGACAAGAACTCTGGATGATCCTACTCAAACCAATATTGCAGCTGAGTCAGTGTCTTATAGGCGATGGATTTTTCTTTCATCTTTGGAGGAGAGAGTTCTTAGTCAACGAGCGAAAATTCATTGGTTAGAAGTGGGAGATGGGAATAATAAGAGCTTTCATAGAGCAGCTAAAGTCAGAGAAGTTAGAAACTCTATCCGGGAAATAAAGAGATCTGATGGTTCTATTGCTGATTCTCAAGAGGATATTAAACAGGAGGCCGTTAATCATTTCTACAGTTTCTTAAACCACATTCCTACAGATTACAAGGGTATAAGCACTGAGGATTTGAAGTCTTTACTCAATTTTGAATGTTCTGAAGCTGATAGAAACATGTTAACAAGAGAGGTTTCGTCTGAAGAAGTTAGGAAGGTTCTCTTTGCTATGGCTGGGGATAAGTCTCCTGGTCCAGATGGTTTCACAAGTGATTTCTTCAAGGCTACTTGGGCAATCACAGGAAGAGACTTTGTCGTCGCCGTTAAAGCTTTTTTCGACAAAGGATTTCTACCTAAAGGAATCAATTCTACTATTTTGGCGTTAATTCCAAAAAAGACAGATGCAATATGTATGAAGGATTATCGCCCTATTTCATGCTGCAATGTGATTTACAAGGTAATCTCTAAACTGCTAGCTAATCGTATGAAAATGATCCTTCCTCTGTTTGTGTCTCTGAGTCAATCTGCGTTTGTCAAAGATAGACTTCTCATGGAAAATGTTTTGCTAGCATCTGAACTTGTTAAGAATTACCATAAGGATTCAGTGTCTGAAAGATCTGCAGTGAAGATTGATATCTCTAAGGCATTTGATTCTGTTCAGTGGTCATTTCTACTGTCTGCACTTGCTGCTTTACACTTCCCAGAAAAGTTCATCCTATGGATCAAGAAATGCATTGAACTTGCATCATTTTCGATTCAGGTGAACGGTGAGTTAGCTGGATATTTCAATAGCAAGAGAGGTTTGAGACAGGGCTGTGCACTATCTCCTTATCTCTTTGTTATCAGTATGCAAGTTCTATCTAAACTCCTTGATAAAGCAGCAGTTGATAAACGTATAGGGTATCATCCTTACTGTGAAGAGCTCAGTTTAACTCATATTTGTTTTGCGGATGATGTTCTGGTTTTTTCAGACGGAAAGAAACGTTCTATTGAAGGTATCTTACAAGTGTTCACAGAGTTTGCGAGGATTTCGGGGCTTAATATTAGTCTTGAAAAATCCACTTTATTTCTGGCTGGAGTTAAAGCTGAAGATAGTGCTGCCATCTTGGAGCAGTTCCCGTTTGATAAAGGCTCTCTCCCGGTTCGCTATCTAGGCCTCCCTCTCCTGACTAAGAGAATGACTGTTCAAGACTATGGACCTCTTATATCAAGACTTCGTTCTCGGATTTCATCTTGGACAGCAAGACATCTTACTTTCGCGGGTAGACTTCAGTTGATTGGCTCTGTGTTATATAGCATCACAAACTTCTGGATGTCAGCTTATAGACTTCCAAATCAGTGTGTTCAAGAGATTAACAGCATCTGTGCAGCATTTCTTTGGTCTGGTCCAGTTCTATCTACACAAAAAGCTAAAGTAGCTTGGGTAGATGTTTGCAAACCAAAGGATGAAGGAGGTCTTGGGCTGAAAAATTTAACTGAGGCAAACACTGTTACCTGTCTAAAGCTTATATGGCGTATTATTTCAGCCAGACCATCACTATGGGTAAATTGGATATGGAAATATCTCATCAGAAGGGGCTCCTTTTGGAATGTAAATTATCAGAGTACTCTAGGCTCTTGGATGTGGAAGAAGCTCCTAAAGCTGAGACCTCTAGCTATGCATTTCACCATAAAGGAAATCAACAATGGAGCCACAACTTCTTTCTGGTATGATCATTGGTCTTCCTTGGGTCGTCTGATTGATTTAACTGGAGAAAGAGGATGTATGGACCTTGGTATTTCTATAAATTCTTCGGTTGAAACTGCTGTCCAGTTATACAGATCAAGAGGTCATCGAGCTCATACCCTGCGGCTGATTGGTCATGAGATTATATCTCTCAAAAATCGGGGCCTTAACCTAATGAATGATGTTTGTCTATGGAAAAAGGACAATGGGGTCTTCAAAGAAGTATTTTCCACATCCCACACATGGAACCTTATACGAGAGAAATCTCCTAAAGTTTCATGGCATAAGGGGATTTGGTTTGTGGAAGCTACTCCAAGATTTTCCTTTATTGCTTGGTTAGCTACTCTTAACAGGCTTGCCACTGGAGATCGAATTAGTAGATGGAACCCTCAAGCTATTTCTACTTGCTGGTTATGCCAATCTAATGAGGAGACTAGAGATCATCTCTTTTTTGAATGTGTTTTCTCTAAAGAAGTCTGGAAGGGTACTATAAGGAATCTGGGGAGCTTTGGGGGGCACTATCAATGGTCTAGAGTTCTTCAGATTATTGTTAAGGGTGCGCATGAGAGAAGTCTGACTTTTTTGATGAGATACTGCTTTCAAGCAGTGCTATATGCTCTTTGGCAGGAGAGAAATTTTCGTAGAGTGGGTGAGCCTTCTCAGCCAGTCTCTTATCTGATTAGTAAGCTTGATAAGCTTGTCAGAAACAGGATTACGTCTCTGAGAAGGAAACCTGGTGGCAAATATGACAAGGCCATGGAAATTTGGTTTGGAAGAGATTGATAAATTTCTTTTATTCTTTATAGTTTTATGCTTGTATAGAAAGGTTGCAGTATAAACTCTGTACAAAGGTTTTTTTTTTATTTGAATATAATTTAAAATTCTTTCAAAAAAAAAAAAAAAAAAAAATGCTTTTAAGGAGTTTAAATCAAAAAAAAAAAATTTTAAAAAAAAAAAAGGGAATGGTAACCCGCTTTGGCAAAATGATTTTTTAANACCGGAAGTTATGTGAAAAAACGAATTTTTATTCTTAAAATAAGTCTTGTAACAACAAATGCAAGAAAATGTTTCAAACTGAAAAGACTTCAATTTGCTATAAAAGCTATATAATGACTATCAACAAGAGTTAATGTCAAGCTTAAAAAATTAGTCTATTTATCAAGTCCAGTCTTACAATTATATGTCGAACTATCAAAAGTCACTACAACTAAAGAGCTTCATATTTTAAAAACATTGCGACAATAATGTTTCACAAAATATTATATAGAGGTTATAAAGTCACACCATGAATGCTAATGTAAACAAATTTGATGTTTTCTCTATATATTTGATATTTAGCTGACTATCAAAAAAACATATTGATTGGTGTTGTAGAACATTAATATTTTGAATTGTGTTGTTTTTAATTTGTCTTACACAATATAAACAATATATAGCGTTCACGGTTCTATATATTTCAATTAACTATAAATAATATTATTTTGAAAAAAATTAAAAGTGAAGTATTTATTAAAAATAAAATATAAATATACTATTTAAAACACTATGAATATTGAAATAGAAATACAAATCAAAATTTATAAACAGATTATTGTTATTAAAATGTCACCAATATATACTGAAAATCCAATGACTAATGTTTAAAAATATTTTCATTCTTTTTATATGTTTTTGAAATTAAAATATCAAATAAAATCCGTGCAACGCACGAATCCATATCTAGCGTGGAATAAGCAGATGTCATGTTATTTTTTTTTAAAATCACTTGACAAATATAATGTAGGAGATTGTCTAGTCTCCTTTATCAACATGAAATGATTACTGACTGAACCGGAATACATAATATCAAAACCGGATTGACAAATACTGTATAACAGAGAAATGAGTATCGATTGAACCGGAATGTTTTAATCAAAAAACCGGATTGACACATATAACAGACAAAACCGCCGTCGTATCAATCTATCTAAAACGCCGTCGTACGACTCACCTTCATCATCACCACCGAGGGTTTACAAAAACCTCAGCTAGGGTTTCTCCTCCTCCACCGCAATCAACCTCGAAACAAAAGAAAAAAAAAAATGGAATTCGAGAAGAGGAAAGCCGCGACGCTAGCCTCAATCCGGTCATCAGTAACCGACAAATCACCCAAAGGCTACCTCGACGAACCGATCCTCCCTCTCCTGGAAACCATAAACCACCACCCTTCCTACTTCACCACCAGCTCATGCTCCGGCCGAATCTCAATCCTCTCCCAACCCAAACCAAATTCAACAACGAATCCATCAATCAAGAAGAAAGCTCGCGGCGGCACGTGGCTCTACATCACGCACGATCCGGCAGATCCGGAGACGGTACTCAACCTCCTCTTCCCACCGACTCCACAGATCATCGACGATCCGAGCGAATTAGTCTTCCGATTCGAGCCGTTGATCATCGCGGTGGAGTGCAGGGACGTGAGGTCCGCTCAGTCTCTAGTGGCGACGGCGATCTCCGCGGGGTTTAGAGAGTCGGGGATCACGTGTTGTGGGGAGGGTAAAAGGGTAATTATTGCGATTAGGTGTTCGATTCGGATGGAGGTGCCGTTGGGGGATGCGGGGAAGGTGTTGGTTACGCGGGAGTATGTTAGGTTTCTTGTCGACGTGGCGAATGAGAAGATGGTTGCTAATAGGAAGAGGACGGATGGGTTTGGTTTGGCTTTGTTGAGTAACGGTTTCAGGAGTCCGGATGAGGGTAATGATGATGTGGACGAGGAGGATAATTTCGAGTGTCTAGCTGGAAATGGTAATTCAAGTATCAACAATGGTGGTGACTTGCTTCCTGGTAAATTCGCTGAGCTAAATCTTATATATCGAATTTGTGTGTATCACTAGGTGGTAGATTTGAGTAGGAGAATTCATGATCAGTTTAAGAACAAAGAGAAATTTGTTCAGCTTAGTTCGGATGATAAAACTAGGAACCAGTTAATTAGCCCTTAAACAGAATGATTGGTTCTGGTTCTGTTGGGTTTTTGGATAATTTGGGTAAAATATCGATTAATTAGAATGGTTTGGATAAAATTATTTGATAATTTTTTAATTATTTTAGATATTTTGGAATTAAACATTCGGCTAGTTTTAGTAATTTGAATAATAATGGGGAACTTGGGTTTTCAAATATTTTTGGATATTTTAGTAGGTTTATAAACTATATATTTATAGATATATGGTTATTTTACATTTGAATATAATTAAAATTGTATTTTTAATATTTGGGGCGCTAATTTGGTTCTTAGTTTGGTTATATTTCTTTGACCCAAAAAAGATATTGATATATAGTAAATGTTCGGGTACTTGTGAGTTCCGGTTCGGTTCAACTTTCAGTTTTTTTGGTTCGGTTCTTCGGATTTCAAGTAGAAAATGCCCATGCGTAGCTTGAATAATGCAGTAGAACTGGACGTAATGTAGCATTTATGCTAGTGGTAGAGTACCATTGGTCGAGAATTTGAGTCATGCTACTTGGTTTGCAGGATAACTTTCCAAATTTTAAACGTGACATCCAGTTTCCCTCTCTAAATCATTGGCAGGGCTTCATCAAGATCTTATGCCGCTCTCAACAATATCCATCACCGGGGAGCCTGTTGAGAAGCTTCACCTTTGGGGACACTCAGCTTGTGCTATAAATAAAACAGACCGGAAAGAAGTTATCGTGTTTGGTGGCTTTGGCGGTTTTGGTAGACATGCTCGTAGAAACGAGTCTATGTTGCTTGACCCTTCATGCGGCACCTTAAAGTTGGTCACAGTCAATGAATCTCCATCACCTCGGCTTGGACATACAGCTTCAATGGTTGGTGATTGCATGTTTGTGATTGGAGGAAGAGCTGACCCCTTAAATATTCTGAATGATGTGTGGATGCTTGATATATCTAAGTGTGAATGGAGCTCACAGAAGTGCATTGGAAGTGAACTTCCTCCGAGGCATCGTCATGCAGCAGCCAGTATTGGCTCAAATGTATACATATTCGGCGGGCTTAACCAGGATAAGATACTATCCTCGTTGCACGTTTTGGACACTAAGAACCTTCAGTGGAAAGAAATTGAACAGAGAGGTCAATGGCCCTGTGCACGCCACTCGCATGATATGGTTGCGTATGAGTCTCAGTTATTCATGTTTGGAGGATACAACGGTGAAAAGGTACTCGATGATCTATACAGCTTTGAAGTCGAAAGCTCTTCTTGGAAACTTGAAGTGGTTTCAGGAAAATGGCCTCAGGCCAGGTTTTCACACTCTATGTTTGTGTATAAACATGTTATTGGCATATTTGGAGGCTGCCCTGTTTCGCAAAACTGTCATGATTTGGTTCTGCTAGATCTCAAGCACCGTTTGTGGAGGAGTGTGAGGCTGGACTTTATGAACAAAGAGTTATTAGTTCGTAGTACAGCTACTGTGATTGGTGATGATGTTATCGTAATTGGGGGTGGAGCGGCTTGCTATGCTTTTGGAACAAAGTTTAGTGAACCAGCGAAGATTAACTTGCTTCAGTCATTGACTATGAGTGAAAATGATGTTGCTCCCCGACGCGAAGATGCTTCTATAGAAGTAAAGACTGAAGCTTCTCTGTCTCAACCCTGTGTCTTGCAGTTAGAAAGAAAGTATGCAAAGTTGGGCAAGGACATACTTAAAAACTTCGGATGGTTAGACCTTGAGAGGAAGGTTTATTCAAACGAGAAAGGTCTTTATATCTGCTTCCCTGTTACCGAAATGTTCTCTGGCCTTTTCCATGAAAAGCAGCTTTTGGAGATGGGCTTAGAAGGGTTAGAAGATAATCATCTTACCAGTCAGCTCACAAAGGGTCTATCTTTGAAGGAAATACCCAGCTCTGTGGCTTTGAATCTGTTGAAGGAACTTGGTGCTAGAAAATTCACTAATGTAGCTGTTGAAGCCAAAAAAGTAGCGAAGTCTCCCTTACAAAGAATGAAAGAAGCTATCACGTCTATACTTAAACAGAAAGGTCTACCTGAGGAGCTCTTGGATGAGCTTCCACAGAAGTAAGTGTTACTAAAATGCTAATTTTATTATGTCCAGAGACTAAAAAGTAGGTTTTCACTTCCATATGATAAATTATCAATGCTCAAAAAATCGTTAGGAGGTAATTAGGCTTTTTATAGGACCTAGACTGAACACTGATAGATAGTTATTGTGTATTTCTTCTATTGGTAGATGGGAACGGCTTGGAGATATTGTTGTACTTCCTGTAACATCTTTTAGAGATCCAGCTTGGAGCTCTATAAGTGAGGAAGTTTGGTCTGCTATTGCTACATCGCTTAGTGCCAACCGCCTTGCACGCCAGGTATGTCCTTCATGTGATTTGAAGGTTTTCTTACCTATCCATCTTTTATGTTCTAAAACATTCCATATGTTATAGTTGTAGTAATCATTTTGTCTCACCCCTACTTACATTTTCTTTCAAGGGACGTGTGGAAGCCAACGGTACAAGGGATAGTACATTGGAGATTCTTGTGGGAGACGATGGATGGGTGGATCACCGTGAAAATGGGATCTTGTACTCCTTTAATGCTACCAAATGCATGTTCTCATGGGGAAATCTCTCAGAAAAGCTCCGTATGGGTGACATGGCCTGTGAAAACGAGGTCGTGGTGGACCTGTTTGCTGGAATTGGATATTTTACCCTCCCTTTCCTTGTGAGGTAATGCCATTAAACAGATGAAGTAGAGTGATGAATGATCTCTTGCAGAGCTTCAGTTCATTCTTGTTATGATTTTGCAGGGCAAAGGCAAAGATGGTGTATGCTTGTGAATGGAATCCTCATGCCATTGAAGCACTTCGACATAACGTTGAAGCAAATTTTGTTTCTGACCGTTGTATCGTTCTTGAAGGGGATAACCGGATCACTGCGCCCAAAGTACGTTGATGATATCCATAAACTGCTCATAATCTATTCAATCTTATGCAAATTCTTCATTTTGAAGTGTTGGACTGAATAACTTGCTTCGGTTTTCTCAGGGAGTAGCTGACAGAGTCTGTCTTGGTCTTATCCCAACTAGCGAAGGAAGCTGGGTCACAGCTATTCAGGCGTTAAGGTCGTTTTAGTTTTCCTTAAACGTGGTTCTTTTACATAAGTTTACGAAGTAATGAGTTCTCACTAATCTCTCTGGTCATGGTATTGGATCTTGCAGGCCAGAGGGAGGAATACTCCATGTGCATGGGAACGTCAAGGACTCGGATATGAGCAGTTGGGCCGAGCATGTATCCAAATCATTAAGTGATATCGCCAGAGCCGAAGGTAAAAAGACTACAATTTTGTCAAAAGCTTTTTGATTTTGGAAAGGGCATGGTTACTAAATCAAAACTGTGATATTGTGTGGTTTTCTTGATTTGGATAACTCAGGCTTATATTTTGGATTTTGTCATGGCTTAGGTCGTAGCTGGGAAGTTACAGTAGAACATATAGAGAAGGTGAAATGGTATGCTCCTCGGATTCGCCATCTTGTAGCGGATGTGAGATGCAGATAAAAATGATTACAGCAAAAGAGACATCCCATTGTATTGTGTAACTTGTAAGATCTCATTTTTGTTTTTTCACTTTCTGAGACATTGATTTCACTAGCTTAACCAGTTATCTGTACCGGTACCATTTATTACATTTTTGGGATTTGTATGAATTAATATTTTGGATTAGGTTAAAAAAATTTGTTTTCTATCAGGATGCTTGTAATTGTCGAAAAAAGGATGTTTGTAAATGAACCGGATATCGAAATTAAATCTAGAAATACCTTAATTTGTATTCGATCTGATCTACAAAAAATCTGAACATGGTCGTTAGGGTATATGTATTGTCCGAATGTGAAAGGATATCCAACATTTTTTTTTTTAAAATCCAAAAAACTAAAGTGGAACAAACATCAATATCTAGTATTATTTTAAAACATGATCATAATTATCCGTCTATTCTATTCATAATAACTAACTTTCCCGTTTAATTCAAATGTTGTATATAACGACTTTCTACTTTAGTTTCATACGATGCAGGAACCACGACTTCCTACAAAACTGTCGACTAGAGATCTAAATGAGAAATATTGTGTACATGCAATTTTAAAATATATGATTTTCCTAT
>OVBX01005229.1:0-13403 GCA_900406325.1 Erucastrum elatum
TTACGTCCCAGTCTGATATTAAAAAAGAAGCAGTCGATCATTTTCAGTCTTTTTTGCAAACCCAAGACCCATCTATTGTCGACGTCTCAGTAGACCACCTTCGCAGTCTACTTACCTATCGCTGCTCTTCAGCAACTGCTTCTGGTCTGTGCGGACCAGTCACTGCGCATGAAATTCTGAAAGCGATCCAAGCTCTGCCAAATGACAAAGTATCAGGTCCGGATGGGTATACTAAAGAGTTTTTTATTGCAGCCTGGCCAGTAGTGGGACGAGAGTTTATTGCTGCTATTCAGTCATTCTTTCTTTATGGGTTTCTTCCAAAAGGAATCAATGACACTATTCTCACTCTGGTACCCAAGACCGAGGATGCTCTCACGATGAAGGACTACAGACCCATTGCCTGCTGCAACTTCCTCTACAAGGTTATTTCTAAGGTACTAGCTACCAGACTCAGAACAATTTTTCCAGAAGCAATTGAAGCCAATCAGTGTGCCTTCATAGAGGAAAGACTACTGCTAGAAAATGTTCTATTAGCCTCAGAACTTGTGAATGGGTACCACAAGTCACAAGGAAAGCCCCGTTGTGTGGTTAAGTTTGATATAGCTAAGGCATTCGATACTGTTAAATGGTCTTTCATCATATCTGTCCTCCAAGCCATGGGATTGCCAGCTCAGTTTATTCATTGGATCAGACTCTGTATATCTACTGCTGCTTTTTCTGTTTCAGTAAATGGCAGTCTGGAAGGATTCTTCACTAGTGCTAGAGGTATCAGACAAGGCTGCTCACTCTCACCATATCTATATGTCATTCTTAGTAATGTCTTGTCAAAGATTCTTAACCAGGCAGCAGACGCAGGAGAATTCGATTTTCATCCGCAATGTGAAGGGGTCAAGCTAACACATCTCAGTTTCGCTGATGATATATTGGTGTTCTCGGATGGTACAGCTTGCTCACTAGCTGGGGTGATGGGTGTCATGGGAAGATTTGCGAGGATGTCTGGTTTGCACATTAATGTAATGAAGTCCTCTATATTTGCATCTGGAGTAAATCAGTCACCGTTACTTGAAGCAGCCGCTGAGATGGGGATCAGTGTAGGCACCTTGCCTATACGATACTTGGGGATGCCTCTTACGACGAGAACGTTAACGAGCAGTGATTACGAGCCTCTGATAGACAAGATACGAAGGAAGATGCTCTGCTGGTCGACCAAGGCCCTCTCTTATGCAGGCCGTGTACAACTGATCAAGACGGTAATAACTAGTATTGTGAATTTCTGGAGTTCAGTGTATATTCTGCCTGCGAGTTGTCTTGATACGATAGATAGCATGTGTAGCAACTTTCTCTGGTCTGGATCGCCCACGCAAAGTCATAAGGCGAAGGTTAGCTGGGATGAAATATGTTATCCTAAAGAGGAAGGGGGTTTGGGGATACGGAAGCTGCGTGATACAGAGAAGGTATTTGCGTTGAAACTTATCTGGCGTTTGTTTACGCAGACGTCGTCGCTATGGGTCTGCTGGACGAAGCATTATCTATTGAAGTATTCATCTTTCTGGGATGTGCGAGATGATACGAAGGGATCATGGATGTGGAGGAAGCTGTTGCAGTTAAGACCTTTGGCATATAGTTTCTTTTGTTGTGAGGTTCGAGATGGCGCTACTACACACTTTTGGTTTGATAATTGGTTGGGTAAAGGTCGTCTTATTGACATCACTGGAGCAGTGGGAACCACTTATCTAGGAGTTCTCAGACATGCCAAAGTCAGTGAGGCTGCGAATCATGAAGGCTGGATCATTAGAGGATCTCGTAGTCGAAGATTTCAGACTCTGTATGCAGAAATTATCTCAACAAACCCGCCTCAACCAAATCTGGGGAGAGACATTGTGAAGTGGAAGCACGATGAGGATGACTATCGAGAGAAGTTTACATCTTACACTACTTGGACTTTGATTCGTGAGAAAAAGGATAGGGTCCAGTGGAGCAAAGTAGTGTGGTTTGCACAAGGTGTTCCAAGATATAGTTTCATCACTTGGCTGGCTGTGAAGGATAGGTTATCAACGGGTAGTAGGATGAGGCAGTGGGGAGTAGTGCAAGGTTGTGAGTTTTGTGGAGAACAAGATGAAACAAGAGATCATTTGTTTTTTGAATGCTCATACTCGTACTCGGTTTGGGAAGCATTGGCCAAAAATATCATGGGTCATGGGATGAATCCAGACTGGCATGTGACGATCCAGGTTTTGATTGGTATGGTGCATAGCATGGATTCTATTTTGGCAAAGCTGCTGTTTCAAACCACCATCTACCATATTTGGAGGGAGCGGAACAGTCGAAGACATCAGAACCCTCAGATCACAGCGGACCAAATGAAGAGAAGAGTTGAAAAGGCAGTGAGGACAAGGATTGTATCACTCAAGTACAACCATGATCATAAATTTTCTGGAATGCTTCAAAGGTGGTTTTATCATACCATATAGATTTATTGCTCTGATTTTTTGTATGAGCTTAGATATGGTTGTAGGTTGTAAATAACATTCTTTTTCCTGATAGTTCAATAAATTTGAAATTTCATCAAAAAAAAAAATATATTTATTTTGACTATAGACAAACATCATACACCGTAGATGAAGGATATCGAGATTCTAATTTGAACAGCATTTTTCTAAAAGAAACAAAGATGTTGAGTAAAAGAGTATGGTACTTTGGTCGTATCAAGACAACTACCAATAAAAATATATAAAAGAAAAAGCAAAGGTTGGACCTTTTAAGGGGTATCTTTTGTGTGTAACAGAATAATAAGCTCGACTACAAGCCGAAGCTCAAGCGTGATCTCTCGTCTGGCTCTAGCTCTTGCCCTCTTTTTTGTCTAGTTGTGAATTCTCTTGCCTAAAGCTAAAATATTTGACTGTTCAGGGTCTTCTCTAATTTTGTGTGTCTCTTTTTTACAATCTTTCATGTTCAATATCGTTGGTCAGGTTCAACCATAAGTGGATGTTCAGGTTCTCGAGCTTTTGCACGACCAACAGGTAGTTTTATCCTTCTCATCCCTTTCATGTCGATTTGAGGAGAGAAGATGAACTCATCTTGAGGACAGGAGATGAACTAGATTTTGGGTTCTGATCCGAATAGGGAGAAAGTAGAGAGTGAGAGATCGATTTCTGAGTTATGGTTCTTATGATTTCGATTTGGGAATTGAGTTAGCTTTTTCTAATTTTAAAAACACATCGTTTCTCTTGCTGTGAAAAGTAAACAGCCAATTAACCTTAATTTTTGTTGACTAATCTATACCTAAAATGGCTAGGTCAAAGCAAGTTTGTTGTTTTTTTTTGCTTGACGATAAGTCTGTATTTTTTTGACAAAAACAAATAAGTTTGGTATTTAAATGACAGTTTTTTTCCTTTTCTTAATTAGATATATAATATTATATAGAAACAATCCGAAACGGGGATACAAGATTCAATACAAAGCTGAATTAAACAAATTTTCTTGAGTCAGTATGTATTAAGACTAGCTTCGTCCACACACTAAACACACACTAAACCCAGTACGCTCTGTTAATCCGTTTTTAATATTTTAGAGAATCACTAACTGTTCTTAACCTACGACATTGATCACATGTAAGGTTCTCCTTGTTTTCTCGGATGCCGGGACTGTCCTTGATGTCTTCATAGTAGCTGGTTACGGATGATCGCTTCAAACCTTATAATCTTCTTTGTCGATAAACGCACGAACAAATGCCGTAGAAGAAGCGAAGGAACACAAACCTTTGAAAATCGCTCCATCCGGACTAACCAGCCTCATACAGCATCGGACTGGCCAGGGAGAGGAGACAGAAACCTTCAAACTCAAGAACCAAGAAAAGACAAGGCGGGTACATGACGATTGCAGTGAGTTGAAACCAGAGAAAGCTCCATAACCTGCAAAAACAATGCAATGTAACGTATTCAGCAAACGCAATGTCGAGAAAAAATATTTTTTTGCATGTCGCAGCAATCTGCAATTACGATCTAGAACTCTTTGATATACCTTGGATTTGACCTGTTTTCATCCATGGTATATATATATTTTACTGCCTATATTTTTTATATTATACTATATTAGGTATGTTTTCAGGTTACATAGTGCGATGCACATCCAGTGTCGTCGATCGATGTGGAAGAGATGCTTTGACGAGTGAAGATTAATATCGATCGATGTACACACTGTACCATCGATCGATGTCAAGATGCGAGATGTGTGATTTCAGATCCAGCCGACGCTAAACCCAAGGCTTCACCAAATTACGAGATTACCCCTGACGAGGTTTTAACCTAATAAATATATACTGCCAAAATGTTTTACGGCAGAGGGAGCTTTTGGTTACATTTGTTTTCTTACTTTCAAAGAGAGAGGAGAGAATATCATAGAGATATTTGTGGTTGTAACTCCATTGTTTTCTACTTCTATCTATGCAGATTGATTCTTTCAATTGTGTTATGAATTGCTTAGCTATGTCTGAGTATTACACTTGTTAGATCTAAAGTTCAAATAGGTTAGAGGGATTAGTGATCTACCATGGTTTTTACCCACTTTTACCCATGGTATTGAGATGATTTTACTATCTATATATATGTTTTGGAGTCTATTAGGTATGTTTTCAGGTTCGGAAGCATTTTGGAGTAAAGTGATGTTTTAGGTGCCCTTTTGGAGCTTAAATGAGAGTTTACCCGAGATGACTATCAAGATCAGACAAGAAGGTCGATATTCAGAGATACACATCGATCGATACACATTTTATGTAATCGATCGACGACACATTCGTAGAAGATGGCAAAACGAGATAATCAATCGATCAATGTACACCTTGTACCACCGATCAATTTCAAGCGCGTAAGAATAGTTGGTCTCAACCGACTTGAAGCCCAAGATCTCTCTAAATTACAAGATTGCCCCTGACGAGTTTTTAACCTAATGAACTCATATTTATAGTTATGCCTATGTGTTTTGGCAAAGAACACTTTTCATTTATTCATCTCTTTGACAATCATTTGTTTTACCCCCACTTCAAAGTTATTTATAAGTTCTTTTATTATTTTCAAAATGTTATAGAATTCTAGATCTGAAAGAAAGATACAAAGAGATTTGTTATCTTGAAGAACATGTTTGTTCAAAGTCTTATAATCTTCATGAATTTCTATTATTACCTTATTGCTATGAATCACTTAATCATGTCTGAGTAGATTTCTTTGTTAGATTTTGGGTTCAAATAGTTATGAGAGAGAGGCCCAACTATAGATTGTTGAGTTGTGATATTCATTATCATGATGAACTCTAATGCTTATTCTAGAGTAGCTAACTAGAATATCATCCTAGAATGAATTAACTTGTTAATTATTATCCTGAAATCATCTTGCATAAGCTAAGATCCTCTAGAAATTTGCGAGAGCCGGTCTATGATCTTGGTGGGCACTTATTCAACTTGATCTGAAGCTATATCGATCGATACTCCTATAGAGTAATCGATCGACGGCAAACATATATCGATTGATATCGCTGTCAAAACATCAATCAATATTGTCGGAAATCAGAACAGTGGACGAAGTCTAAACGCGAGAGCTGATAGACTTGTCTAAGAGTTGAAGCTCTTTAATATCATGCATGCAACTTGTTAGGCATCTATAACAACAATCCCCATTATCTGAATAGTAACCTTAAATCTAACTATCCTTCCTTCATACTTTAAAACCTAAACCAATTCTCTTGAGCAACTTACCATTGCTCAAACTTGTAATTTACATTTAAGACCTTTTCAACCTAGCATAATCACTAAGGATTACATCTTTTGTGTTCCATAGGTCTCTGTGAATTTGATCCCTAAGTACTACAACTGAACCTCTTATTTTGGAGAGTAATTCACTTTTTAAGGTAATTTGAGTGATATCAATTAGCCCCAAACTATAGATCGGCTAAGTTGTGATATTAATTGATAGGTTGCTTATAAAGCTTGTTTTAGCCTTGCTAACTAGAACATGAATCTTAGGAATTTTCATGTGTCAAGCATCCGTGAGCATCCAACCCTGAACATCTAATCTATCTTACTAGGATTACTAGAGTAAGACGAGAGCTGATCTAGGAAAGTAGTGAGCAATATCAACTCGCGCCTAGGCTTAGCTAGAAGCGTATCGATCGATACTGTCCATCGACAATCGATCGATATAGTGAAAGGTGTATCGATCGATATCCTTATAGAATCATCAATCGACACTTTCTTGTGTTCAAAAGACGAGAGTTGAGGCACGAGATCTAGTTAGTTTACCAGTGAAATGCTGCTATCAAATTGATCACTGTGATAAGCGATTGAGCTTTAATATATCATGCATGTATTTGTTAGACATTTATAGGATCTATAATCTCCAGCACCTGAATAGCAACCATGTGTCTAATACCTTTCCAATAAGTTACACCCCCAATCATCTTGTTAGTCGAGCAATAAACTTGCTCATTATGATTGTTAATTACTTTAAAACCATAAACCAACAAGCCTTTAGAATTAATAACTTGACTAGATTTAATCGGTTCCCTAGATCCTTGTTGATTCGATCCCTAAGTACTACAATTGAACTTCTTTTGATGAGCGTAATTCACTCCTTAGGGTAATTTGAGTGATATCACTCTTTTATATGCAACATATGACCTAATTGCAGAACGAACACCAACTTGCAATTCATTGCAAGTCTCATGTGGAAGTCAGTTGCGACATGCAAACTAGGGATGTTAGAACAGACTACCCGGACACATTTAATCTGGCAATTTAAAACATGTTAACCGTGTGTCTGTTTAACTGTGAACTCGTTGAGACTCGTTTATTTGTGAGTCCATTTAAGATAGAGATGCCTGTTTACATTCTTGAACCCATTTTTTTTTATAAATACAGTTTGTTTTAAAAAAATACAGATTTATTCTTGTTTTTTTAAACACACAAATAAACATAATACGACTATTTTGTCTCAAAAAAACAAATTATAAAAAATATGTTTTTTAAAAAATGATCTTTAAGATTGTATTAAATATAATTTTGTAATTTAAAAAAAAAACTCAAAAAAGCCTAAACTCGTTTATTTAACGGGTGCCCATTAATGAAACATGCCTAAACAGCACAATCTGAGCATACATAAGTACCTCTCTGTATCTGGTTAAAAATCCAAAATCGTCTCATAATCCAACCTCATGATATATCACATAAAGTAAGACAAGCAACATTGACTTCTAACTTCCTATTTTCATTTTAAAATAAACTAATAACTAAACATGGAGATCCAAAAAAAACTCAAAACAGACTCAATTCACGCAGACTTATTAGAATTAAAATATACATATAAACTCAAAACAGATTTAATTCAGTTGCTCAAATGAACTCTAAATATGCAATCACAGCAAAAAAAAAAGTAACGGCTTTCAAAAAGTTAAATAATAGATACATAGTGATCCGGTTAAGGTGAGCCAAAAAATCTATGGTCTACCCAGTCAACTCAAACCCAGACTGGTTAACTCCGACCAGATTTAACTGAACTGAACCAACCAGTTAACTTGAAGCCAAAATCAGTTTAACTAAACAAAAATTAATTTAATTAAACCATGAAATAAATAATCAGTTTGGTGGTGATTTTTGGCTATTTTCGCATGTGGTTGGCCGCTACGGCTTTGGTTTATAGAGAGAAACTCAGTGATGGTCTCAGATTTTTGATACAATCAACGAGTTGAGAGTTCAAGCCACAATACTTCTAGAAGGAGACAGAACTTTATGAACTGTGGCTCCAATATTCCTCTCCAATGATATATGGTAGATGGTCCTCTGATGTGAGTCTTTGTAGCATCGATCTGTCATGGCCGGTGATGAATGGTAGAGAGCGATGGCTTCGGTCAATATGTTCTATGATCAGCATAGTGAAGCTTTTGTTGTCAAAACCGCTATACGATTGAAGTGACATGGAGAAGGGAAGGAGAGAAGCATGGGAGGGTTGGGGGTTGATAGTGATGGCAACGAACCTCTCTGTACGGTCACGAGATAATGAGTTTTAGAAGAATATATCGAAAAGACGAAGAAGAGGAGTGGAGAAGATCAAATAAGCTCAAATTCGTTTTACGGTTTGATTTATATTCAATGTAACACAAAAATACTATGCACACAAACAATTTAATTTATGGGACTGGCTTTGATTTTCAAAACATAAGAATTTTGTACTTAACCAGTCGGTTTAGTAAGTTCTTTTTATGGGGCGTTATTTTGATTCATCTGCTTTACACCGTTGTTTTTATTGAATTTATCACTTTTATATCAAGATATATGTGTTTTATTGAGTCTATTATATGGGTTTGGAGTATGTTTTAGACTGTTTTCAGTTTCAGGTACGTTTTGGAGAAAATTGGTGATTTTGGAGCCTTTTGATATGCAAAAATGCACAGGTGCGTCAAAAATTTGGCTATAGATGAAGACTTTCACACAGTGGGATTGAGCCTTACTTTTGACCCAAGATATAGCTTTGAGTTAGATTTCCTATTGCACCGGTTTGAAGTAAATCCAATGGTTAGATCTAAAGTTATGTTTTTTTATTGAAGAGTGGCCAGTCTGCTTCGCGAGAGGAAGCTGACGAGGACATAAAGGAACATCAATCGGCGGTGCACCCTTGGTGTTGATCGATGGTGATGCCAGAACGCGGGCTTGTACACTTCAAGACCGACTTAAACCTAAAAGCCAATACAAATTACCAAGATAATCTTGGACGACTCTAAACTATGTTTATGTGTTTTCTAAGCCATTGTTGACAGTCACGCTTTCTACACATTCTTTTATTCATTGTTCTTATTTTTAGGGTTGGAGAGAAGAGAGAAACTCGTTCATATTCCTCTTGGAACTCCATTGGTTATGGTTTTATTATTATCTATTATATATCTATTCATCTATGATTTATGTGACAACTATAATGTCTGAATAGATTCATATGCTAGGTTTACATTCTCTAGGGTTTTGATTTTCTTTTGGGATATAGAATTGCTAGGGTTATAATTGAGTCCTTCACTTAATTGTTCTTGCTGCTTGTGTTCTAAAGTAGCTAACTAGAACCCTGAACTTAGGATAGTTAGGCACACGCGGCAGCATGGTCTATTACCTGAATTAATTCTACTAAGCTGTGACTGCTAGAAACATGTGACAGCTGATCTGGTGAAACTAGTGAACCAATCGATCAGTTTGATAAAGTTTGCCTAAGGAAGTATCGATCAACGCTCATACCATAGCATAGACAACTGATATACTGGACTTAGTCAGTAGACTCGCGGTGACATCGAGTTGTCTTTTACATTAGATATCAAGTTCTATGATCAATCCTTAGCAACTATAGATTGATTTCTGATAACCTGAACAAAACCCTAATTCTGGCAACCTTCCTTCCATCAAACAACTCACCATTCAACTGAACAACTACCTTGTTTACCTGCTTTATTTTATTTACTGCATTATTAAATAACTAGCCTAGCTTAATCGCGACTGTATTGTTGTGTGCCCAAACTCCCTGTGGATATGATCCTTAAGTATTACAACTGAACCTCTTCTTTAGGAGTGTAAAGTCACTCCATATGGTAATATGTGTGATATCAACGTTTATTGAACCAAACATATACTGATATGCCAAGGAAAATGGTGGGAGCTGGCAGAAACAGTAATCTGATCGGTTACTAGAGCGGTTACCAAGCAGTTATCAGGTTGGTTACCAGAGCAGTTCCAGAGTAGTTACTGCATTTGTCTAACTGACACATACAGTTACTAAACTAGCCTAAACCATCTCTTGGAAGTTTAAGAGAAATTATGGAACTGATGTGAATTAACTAAAACTGCCTGAGAACAGTTACTTATTTGTTTAGGGCGCAGGAATGGTTACATCAATGATTGGTTACTTTCTGGATCAATGATAATGATGTTTGGATCAGTTACTTACTAGATCGATGAGATCGTGATGGTTCATGACCAACTGACTGATAGGCAGGAAGTTAGTGTCGATGATGATGGAGTTTGAGGATATGGACAGAGATGTTCCAACAGAACCAAGTAAGGTCTTCAACATGATGGTTAGGTGTAGTCCGAGTCATGGTTAAATGCGCCTTAAGTAAGTTATGGCCGAGAGATGGCATATGGTGGTGCAAATGATGGAGCATGGTTTGGATATAAAATTGTTGGTCGGAGTATGGGTTTCGCGTGTTTCAAATCATGTGATGAGAGTGGACAAGATCCACAGATGGATGGATCTTAGTTGTGTTCTATTCTGAGTTGCAAACTGATGTATGGATTAAATGGCACTTGGCCGGTTGCATGGTCGACGTATGGCTTCGCTGAGCCTCAACTGGATCAAAGGGCTGTTTAGCTGAGATGATGGTACTGTTTGATCATACGGTGATCAGTATATGCTGTGGAATTATTAGTGTGTGACTTTTTCTGATTTACTTTTCTCAAATATCATACAGTTTAAAAAATAACTATCATGTTTTTTTTTAAGTTTGATAACTATGTCATTACAATTTAAGTAAAATTTTATATACAGTTCTACATGCAATAATTCTACATATTTTATGAAGATTCACATCTGGTTGCGTTATCCTGAGCTGTTCTATAGGATTTACACTTGACAATACTTCTTACTTTTTGTTGAAGATCTTTTGTAATCATGTTCTTTAGTAATCTATGTACCGTTTGTTTTTAACTTAAAACTTAAAATTTATAATGTAAAAGCATTAACGATTATTAATGAAATTAGCCCTCGAAATATTTCTTTGTCAAATGGATTTAGTAATTTGAATTGTTTAAGGGCAATTGCACTTGATATATATGATTCAAAGGTTATTTAGATAAATGAACAATGCACTGTTCATAAAATCAAAATGCAGATCTTTACTCATATCTCTAGCAGCACCCTACTCCTGACAGTTTCATTTGCATTTCGTATTTTCTTTTAAAACTATTTAATTTTACTCTCATTTCTCTCTCTCCTATGGATCCAAAGAGAGAAAAAAAAAACAGAAACAAAAATTTGAGAGAAGTTAAAAGAACTTGCGGTGAAAATAATTGAGATCTTGATATTTGCTATACAATGTTAAAGCTTCTAAAAATGAAAATAATTGAGATCTTGATATTTGCTATACGATGTTAAAGCTTCTAAAAAGCATAAGACAGAGGAATGACATCTTCTTTAGTTTATTATACTTTGATTTTCTTTTATTTTCTTTCTTTGTAAATCTATTTTCTCTCTTGAAGTTTTTTTCTAGGTTTGTTTAAAGATTTGTTTTTTTTCAGAATTTGTTTATTCACGACTATAGTGAAACCCATTGCTCCACTACACCGCATCTCCTAATGGCTTGTCTCCATCACGTCGCACCTCCTTGCTCTGTCACCGCCGCGTCTTCTTGTTCAGCCCTGCCACGCCAACATGCTCGCCTCACTTCCGCCTACCTACTCGCATGGAGATCGCTGCAACTCCTTTCACATCCACCGCCGCAACTCCTCCACCACTTTGCCTCTGCTGCTTATTCCGCCTTCAGCATCAAACCACCGTCACCTTACACCTGCCCAAAATGTTTTATAATTCTTCTTTTTTTTGTTTGTCATATATGTATGTTACATAAACTAAAAAGAGAGTATGTATAAGTCATAAAGGTTGAAATCAAGTTTTATAAAATTTTATAAAAAAAAAAAGAGTTCACAAAAAAATTATAAAATTGTAAACATTTTGCTTTTAATATTGTTGTTAGTTGTGTCATCAAGTCCCAACTTCAAAAATTTAATTTTGTATTTTGGGTTACTTTTTAGATAAAATTTTAGGTTTTCAAAAATATAATTTGGACATTTTATTTTTACCATATCTCACTAACAATTGTTTCTAAACTGATATACAGCACAAATGAAGTGCTCCTGATCAGCTGGATCATTTCATTTTTGTTTCTCTCTCCAAGTACCTAAATATATTTTTTGTTGCATGCATGATATACTAATAAACTTCTCTTTTGTGTATTTTCAGCCAAATTAGCCATTGTTTAATGCCAATTATAATATATTTTCACTGATCAATTTTTATTTTCTTTTTGGAATTTTCGGTACACATGTGGGTTTTGTTTGCAAACAGTACACTGTCCCCCCTTTTTTTTTGTGCAAACACTGTGCCCCTATAATTGAAAATACTTGAAATAAAGACTAGCTTACAAATTAGTAATAAAGTAAAACAGCATACGTCTTATCCTTATCCTTCCCAATACACTACCCCTCTGGATGCTTTCCAACAACTATAATTAGTCAAAACATTCCCTAGGAAAGTTGGAACCCAGAAAAAGAAAGACGCAATGGATCTTGCTCCTGAAAGTTCACTTATTGAGAAAGAAAATCATGACTCATCGGCAACAACAATAACTCTACTCCTAACTACTTTTGTATCTGTGGCTGGTTCCTTCGTTTTTGGCTCAGCTGTGAGTTTATAACGTTTTATAAACTCTGTAATCTTTTAATTTTTTTTGTAGTAATCCATTGTGTATATATCAGTTGATTCCTTAAAATTCATTTCGCATGTGTGGCAGATAGGATACTCATCACCCGTTCTGTCCGACTTAACCGATGACTTGAATCTATCTGTGGCAGAGGTAAACTATTTTCACAAAATCAGTGTGTATGGATTGTGATAACTGATAAGTATCTATGATCGGTTATGAAGAGCTAATGAATTGATGAAGAACTGAAAAGGAAAAAAAGTTTGAGATAATTACAGATAATATGCGTTAACAAGAGACTGACAGTATCAGACATTCCAAGGATCTAAACGGTGATTCTGAAAAAAATCCTGATTAGCTAATTGATAAATTAACTACAAATGATTACAACCCTAGTTGATAAATTAGTTAATTTAACTAATTGATTAATTAGCTAATGTCTAAAAAATGATAACAACCCTAGTTCCATTTTTCCAACCAAGTTTTAACTTTTTAAATTTTGTTCTTTTGTTCTTTTTTCTTTTTATATTTTATGATTATTTGGATCTTGTAATGAATAATATTTTTTAATCCGTTTTCATTTTTTTTTTGCTTAAAATATTTTTTAATTTTTGGTAAATAATTTTAAATTAAAACTAACGTTTTTAAAAAATATTATGAACTACATATGGTTGAATAAGTTTTATGAACAAAACAATACCATGTATTAGTATTTTCGAAAACTATAACAATAACCCATCACAATCTCAAGACATTGATCACACCTACATTTATTGCAATATGATTTATCGGGGTTCACATTTTTTATCCAAGAGTTGTATATGTATGTGTATTATTCGCTTATCCACTCCCTTTCTATCTACATATCATTATATCAATAAGAACAAAACAACCCAACGATGATCCAC
>OVBX01005232.1:0-13394 GCA_900406325.1 Erucastrum elatum
TCTTATTTCCCCAACAAAGTGGTATCAGAGCAAGTGTGATTTGCTTATCTGATCCCAACAATTTTTTTATCTCCCTAATATTACCCCATAATCCTCTCATGTATCATTCACGCTGCCGTTCGGATCTAAAAGTGATCCTATTTCCAACTCTCCGATTCGATTCGAAATCGGATCTGTTTCCTTTTCCTGTTGTGATCCTTGTACTTCCCATTGAATCCGAGATTGTGAATCAATTCCCGGATCCCACCGATCAGAAACCATGAAACCCTAGTTTATCAAGCAAATTGCAATCGCAGTCGCCAGAAAGTTTTTTTAAATGATGAGAAAAATTGAGATATATAGAATTGAGATCTCTCATATTTTATCACCAAGCATAATTGTTGATTCAAGAAAAATATAAGGTCAAATTCAATATTCTTTTCTTCTTACAAAGTTATGCTTGATCGTTGTCATGATTATTATTTGATCGTTGTCATGGTTCTGAGTTCTGTCTTTTTTTATCAATTCTTATAAAGTTATGGTTGAGCATTGTCATGATTATTATTTGATTGCTGTCATGCTTCTGATTCTGTCTTTTTTCAATTTATAAGAAAATTGTAGAAACAGTTGACCAAAACAAATTGTAAAAACTATTAGTGATTTTGAAATAAATAAATTTTACAAATGGAAACTTAAAAAAAACATTAAGTGGTAATAATAATTAAAAAAGAAGTGTAAAATTAGTATTGATACGGCTTGTAAAAATAGTAATTTTAAAATTCTTTATTAATAACTATAAATAATTATTTATTAGAAATTTATTTTTTTCTAAAATTCTGAAGAAAATATAATTTTAATAGGTTACATGATAGTAATTTTCTTTTTCTAAACTTTAAACCAAAATGATAAAGAGTACTTAATAGTATTTTTATTGTAAATAAAAAGGAGAAACAATATCTTTTTCCTTTTCTAAAAATCCTAAAAAATAAAAAAATAAAACTTATTAAATAAGATATTAAATTAGTACAATAGAACTGCATATAATGTTGTCATTGACTTGATTGGTGTTATTTGACTTTCATTTTTGTACTTTTAATTCAATTTTTTTTATTTTGGGTTGTGATCGGTTTAAATTTTTGGTTATAGTGTTTTTTTTTCTAATTCTAAGTACAAATTTTATAACCATTCATCTATGCATCATTATTATAAGCTACAAATATTAACTTGGACTTATATGTGAAAACAATTTTTAATAATAAAATAAATTTCATAAATCTCACATAACATATACAAAAAGCAATCATAAAGCTTATCGGCGGTCAAATATGCGCTTTCATCTTCATTTTCCTCACAGCTTTTCGAAATTCAAAATTTGAATCTAATGACTCCGAAGAGAGGAAATCGTAACAAGAGGGAGAAGACGGTGATGTACCAAGTTAAGGCTCCTAAATTCAAACCTGGAATTCGTAAGATCTCCCTTAGCCTCACATAACTTCATCTGTTTGAATCTAGAAACTCGAATTTTTAGGTTGCTGAGGAAGATTCGTTAGTAATCTGTTTCGATTCTTTGAAAGTTTCGTTCTGATTCTGATTATGATGCTAGTATTCCGTTTTTCTTCTCATTTAGCTTTGGATTTAAGTTCCAATGTTTGTTTTGTTACGCAAATACTGAATTGTCTCTGTATCTTCTCAAGTTTGTGAGATTTGAATCTCAGGTTGTTTAAGAAGATGTGTTTGTATTCTACTTGAAATCGTTACGTTATTGCTCCGATTCTTTGAGAGATTATCGTTGATTCTGATTATGATGTTACTGTTTTGACTCACAGGAGACTGAATCGTCCTTGGATTTTGTTAAGTTTTTTGGATCGGAACATTAACCTCACATGTTTGATCGATTCTATCATTCATTTTCTTCTTGTTATGATCTTGTTCGAGTTCTTATGATGTTGTAGAAGAAGACAGCTCGGACTCTGATGCTTCTCCTAAAGAGTTTGAATCACATGTTCGCTGCTCCGAGAAAGAAGAAGGTCCACACATCCAGAGGATTAACACTCTTGAGAATCCATATATCTTGAACATGTCTTATTGGACTGCAGAGGAGTATGAGAAATATGATGCATACCTCGTCAAATCTCATGAACATGTCTTATTGGACTGCAGAGGAGTATGAGAAATATGATGCATACCTCGTCATAACACTAGATATTATGCACAGTTTTAGAACTATCCTCCTATTTTTTTCTCTCCCATCAACGTCATATTAATTAGTATTTTTGGGCATACTCAACTACTCTGAAAATGAAAATGAATTGCTAAGTATCTTGATTTTCACATGTTATAGTTTCTTGATCGTTATTCCTACTGATTGAACAGTTCATCACTTAACACCCCGCAATATTTTAAATATTGAATCTTCATTGTTCCTAATTCGATGACTATAATTATGAATGCTGTTTTTTATGCTTAAATAATTATGAAAATATGAACTATTGGTTTCAAAATTAGATATTTAAGCAAACATTGTTTTATATTTAGCTTCAGTAATTATCTACATGAAGGGAAAAAGAAGAAAAACGTCAAATTGGTCTGACTCTTTGTTAAAAGTTTGAATAATTTGTGTCGAGCATCTTTCAAGATATATTATGTATAAGAGAATAATTGCTATATCTTCAATGTTTGTTTTTCTCAACTGAAATTTATAAACAAGGTGACAGAGTTTAAAGGATAAGGATACAAACAAGAAGAACCTTTCCTTTCAGCAATGCTCAAAGCACCTTGATTAATACTTGGATTATTGGTATGAAGCTTCCAGCATTGGATGGTAGATAAATCAAGGTTGATCTCCAGACTTTAAAAGTAAAGGATGGCCATGCATGTGGTCTTGTGACTGCTCCCACCAAATCGGTTGCTTCGGTAGCAAAGATAACCTTAGAGCGTTTTAAACTTGACATACTAGCAATAGCCCATAGTAAACATTGAAAATTTGCCTCAGCAAGACTATCAATATAGGCCAGATAATGTCTACTATGCAGAAGAACCTTTCCTTCATTGTTTCTTAACAGCCAAGAGACTCCTACCGGTTTAGCTTGCTTGTTCCTGGAATAGGCAAGATTGCATTTAACCCAAGAAGATGGAGAAGGAATCCATCTTTTATTGGAGAAGCCTTTTGAGGATGACTTTTCTGTAGATCAACGTCAACTTGTTGAGCCAAAAACCATAAGTCTGCCTCTTCTCTGATTTTTTTAACACTCTCTAAAGGATTTTTACTTTCATAGAGCAAGGAGTTTCTATTTTCCAGATATGCCAAAGGGTCCAAGGAAACAATCTAGCAATGTCTGGAGGCAGAGAGGAGGATTCGCTCTTTTTGAGAAGATAATGGAAGTTTGAAAACAGAGACCCGAAAGAGAAGTGATTGCTTGAAATGGGAAAATTTGTGAGAGCCCAAATTTGTGTAGCCACATGAAAATTAAAATGTAGATGATTTATAGTCTTACCCGCTACTCCACAAGCCCGCATTTTGAGTCAACTTTCATCCCTTTGGATAAAATCTTTTCTGCAACAGAAATAGCTTCTGATAGAACTTTCCAAAGAAAAGTTATAATCTTTGGAGATGTCTTTAAAGACCAAAATTGCTCCTTAAGACTATAGATTGAGGGTATAATCAATCCAAACAAAGAAGATAAAATAAACAAAAAGTGAGGCAATTGATAACTGGTCATATGGCAGTAACGAGAAATTTGGAGAGGCGAAACATGAGTTGTGATAATTACTGCCCAAGATGTAGAGGCCTAGAAGAATCTGTAATCCATGCGATATTTGGATGTCCGTTAGCTCTACAATTTTGGACTTTATCAGTGACCTCAACGAATCTAGAAGTATTCTCACTACCAAGTATTTATGCAAACATGGATTAGCTATTTTGGAGAAAGAACGATATTGTCACACCAGAGCAAGATAGGGATCCGTATCCCTAGATAATCTGGTAAATATGGAAGACTCGGAATGATAAACTTTTTAGGGGATAGATAGAAATCCTTTGGAGTTAGTTCGACATGCACAAAGTGAATGCCAAGCCTGGTTTAATACAAATGAGATGATACCATCAGAGGTACAAGATAACAATATAACGGAATCCCAAGTCTTAAGATTGAGAGAAATATGCTTGTTAGATGGATCATGGACTCATGATGTTCAATTTAGTGGATGTGGTAGGGCTTGGATGGACAAGGATGAAAACGCTCAGCTTATGGAGACACATAATTTGACTAGACGCGAGTCAGCATTGCATTCAGAATTAGAAGCACTGAGATGGGCGATGGATAATATGTTTTAACATTCGACATGCCAGAGTTTTGGGACAGACTGCAAGGAGCTAATTGCAATGATTAAGAACTCTCATGCTTGGCCAAGCTTTGCGACGGAATTAAAGAGGATAGAAACGCTGTTGATATGCTTTTCGAATTTCACCATCATTTATGTTCCACGAGTTAGGAATCAGATTTCAAACTTTTCAGCTAAAACTGCTAGATCCTCCTTCCATAGAAAGTTACTTTTTATTAGTTGTTTTATTCCGGTTTGGTTATCCAGAACACCTCAAGTTTGAAGTAATAGAATGGCCGTTCAACGTCCAAAAAGAAAAAACAAACAAAGAGTTAGAAGAACAGTATAGAAGTGGCGATCACCATAAAACCTTAGTTACATTTGTTTTACTGCTCTTCCATTGTATCTTATATGTTCATTGTCGACCGACTACGGCAAGTATTCCAGGTATTGATTTATTAAAAAATAAAAAGGTATTGGTTTATTCTTCATTTAATAAGTAAAAAAAAAGATTTTGCATTCTGTGTTTTTTTATTTTTTTCTCAAGGAACAAGATTTTGTAGTGTTTACATATTAGGTTTTTTTTTGTCGATGGATTTTTGTTAAAAGGCTTTATAGATATTGGGTTAGTAATTTTATTTTAATAAAATAGATTACGGAGTAAAACAGATGGATCATCAATGTTTCCAAGGAGATATATGCTGTGGGGGAGTAGGCGAGGCGACTGCATTTTTTGGTGTAGGATCATGGTTATGATTATGACTGCATGTTTCCAAGGAGATTACTGATGCATGTTGTTGTCAGATGACATCACTTAAGCACACCAGTTAAGGTCTCAAATAAAATAAACTGAATCAAATATTTTGGTATATACTCGGTGAAAATTAGTTGCAGACAAGAATGATTTGAGCAATTTTGTCAAACAAACATGAATAAACAACAAACTGATATCAATCAAAGAACACAAAAAAGTACTGTACTTTTGGAATTAGTTTCTTATGCTGGTGTATGGTACGACATTTAGAGTTTAAACGAAGCTTTATCAATCAAACAGCTCAAATAAGTTTCGACTTTTAATCATAAGGAGTGGCACACAATAGACTGAGTTTTTTAGTATGACACTAAGAATTTGATTTGCGCTCCTACGCGGATACTTATTCACTAATACATATATAAATATTATCTATTTTTATTATATTTTTAAAAATTTTATAAAGACAAAAATGAAATAGTTTACATGTTCCAAAAAATATTGATCTGTACGCCATACTAAAACTTCGACAAATATTGACCAATTGATATGTCCAAGTAATATTTTCTGTAACACGAAATCGTTTTCTAGATGTAATAATATTTTAATTAAATCTGAGTCATATGGTGAGATTTAGATATATTAAAAATAGATATTTGGTTATAAAAACTAATATTGCTCTACAAGTAATTCAATAATATTTAAATCTTCGTATAGATAAATTTTACTGTTGAAAATAATTAATAGTAATAAAAATGGTTTAACATATACTTTTTAAATATTTCGATATATATATATATATATATATATATATATATATATATATATTTTAGGAGATATTTGGATTTATTAAAATAGTACTATTTGGTTATAAACATTCCATATTGTTCTAGTAATAATTAAAATTTAAATCTTAGCATAGACAGATTTTATTGTTAAAAATAGCCGTCATAGTTAAACATATATTTTAAAAATATTCTAAATACTTGTATTTTAGGTCTCACAAGATAAATTTGTGGGATAACATGATACTTAAAAAATATTACATAATATTGTTAAAATTCATTTTTAAACTTTAATAATCCTAAAATTTAGCTAAAATGTTTAGGAATTAATTTTATTAAATTACGAAAAAAATATTCATATATTAAAGTTAGGATTATTTAAATAAGTGGTAAATCTTAGGGTGAAGCTATGTTCGTAATTCTATCTTAATAAGATAGATAGATGTTTTTCTTTAATATTCATACTTGTAACTCCTTTTACTGGGGTAGTTTTACAAAATCTCTTAGACATTAATCGAGAAATGATTTGACACATGTCATTTTTAAAATTACTTTCACTAAAAAATGTGATATAACATACTAGACTTGATGACATGGTTAATGACAAAATATGATATGACAATTGATTTTAATGTTTAAATTCTATTTTTTCAATGGTATTAACTCACAATCATCATAAACTAAATATATTTGACATTAAATAATTTAATAAATATTTTAAAAATTAGTTTAGTGTTATTTTATCACAAATTTAGGGTATTTTTGAATATAATCATTAATTTGTGACAAACATGAAAAGTGGTATCAAATGTGTGGTATAATTGAAATTTCCCATATACTTTAAATAATGAAATTTTAAACTGATTTTAAAACAATAAGGAAAAATTTCATAACTACACTTTGTTTGGTACCACTTTTCAATCGTTGATTTAGTCTCCGTCCTTGATTTAGTCTCCGTCCTTACCGTCGAAGTCCACCTTCAATGAAACCTTCTCTTCCTCCATTTACTCGGCAGGACTCGCGAATCTCACCGTGCTTGCCGACCAACTCAAACTCAATCGACTCTTCTCGTACTGACGGCGACAACGCCACCACATCAATTCGGGATACGGAGAGGAATTGGTGGAGAGCCACGCAGTTCGATTTGTCTCTCCCCCGGAAAGCTCTACTACCGTTGATTCAGGGGAGGATCGTACGGTTTCGATTCATTTGGAGAATCTGTTGTTATCGTCTTCAAGACTGGAACCACCAGCGAAGAAGCTTAAAGTTCCCTTGAGGGATGTTGTGAAAGCCATAGGGATTGAGAAGAAGACAGGAGCTGCGTGCAGATCCTTATCGAAAAGAGATTAAATTTTCCTTGATGGATGCAAAACCCCATCATGAATTCTTTAAGGTGATTTCAATTGAATTCTCAAACTGCTCTCAATTCTCATTGACGGTTCTTCAAGGTCAAAGTTTTTTTTCTGTAATTGTACAATTGCAAACTGTTTTGTTGTTGCAAGCTTTATTTTTTCTGTAATTAGAGTCATGTTATTGGAACTGTACATGGAGAGTTTAAGTGAGAGAATAGGAGTTATATAAGTGTATTGCTCAGAAAAAGATTTGGTCTCGGTTCAGTGGCCGTAAGGACGATGGTCGTGGCTCGATGGTGGTTCAAGCGCGGAGTGCAGCCAGAGCAAGTGGTTGCTCAGCTTTGATAACTATGCCGGTAGACACAATCAAGACGAGGATGCAGGTTTTAGACGCGGAGGAGAACGGGAGGAGACGAGCAATGACAGTGATGCAGACAGTGAAGAGCTTGATGAGGGAAGGAGGTGGGTTCGGGGCTTGTTACAGAGGGCTAGGACCAAGGTGAGTCTCAATGTCAATGTCTGCAACAACCATGATCACAACCTATGAGTTCTTGAAGCGTCTGTCCACAAAGAAGCAGAGATGATATAAAGTTATATAAACCATTCATAGTCTTAAGTTTCTCTGTTTCTTGTGTTGAAATGAAGAAACATAATGGCAAAAAAAAAAATCTAACAAAGACACTGTGATTGAGTTTTAAAAATGTTTTTACTCTCTAATAAACAAACATAAAACAGAGCCAAGGAACAAAGAGGGTAACTAGTGCCTAAGATAACAACCAAATCACATGAAGTCTCAACTTAACCAACAAATCTGATTTAACCTAACAGTTAGGGGCTTGTTTCGTCATATGCAAAAGCAAATAGACAAAGGCGACAATAAACAATGAGTTTTTTTTTTTTTTAGGATCGAGCTCTCTTGTTGCTGCAAGATGGGCACTTGTACTGCTTGATGTGCTCAGCTCTGGCTGGTGTTATCTTCATGAAGGAAACATCAGTACCACGGAGAGTCAGGGGGAAAGTCAACATTTTGATGTTCATGAAGGGAACCCTGTGGAAGTAAATGGAGGTTTTAGAAAGAGGGTGGAAGAAAGTGTGAACAAATCTGAGGAAGGGGAGGCTCATCAAGTCCAGGAACCTGCTGTGATGGAGTATGATTTATTTGTGGCCAAAGAAACGGAGATGGCAGCTGAGGAGTCTGAGTTTCCTGTTGCCAGTGTCACCACTATTGCTAGTGAACATAGTTCTATAGATGAGTCCCTGTCACCTTCTATGAGTAATGGGTATGTTGCTGTGGAGTTAGCTACTTTGGAAGCAAAAACACCTGAGAAGCAAGTTGACAACAGCGAAGAGCAAATGGTTATGGAGAATGGGTTTTCACAGGCAGTGGTGGGAGTTCATTCGGTTGCTTCTCCACATGGTATAGAGTATGAGTATAATGGTATGATCCAAAAGCCGGTTGAATACAGCATTTTCACTGAGAATAAGAGAGAAGATATTCACACCTTTTATGGGTCTAAATCTAATAATTCATCACCCATTTCTTCAAGGTTGACAAGTGTTAAAGCAGTCTCTCCAACACTTACTTCTCCTGCAACTAATAGTTTACTGTTGGACCGCAGAAACAATGGAATCATTGATACTCAGTTCTCAGGACCAAGTTCTGGTCATGCTACTGGTACGGTACTTTCTATGTCAGATTTGATACTTTCTTGCTGCAGCTAATTGAATAGAAGAAATCTCAGCTTCGAAACTCTGGAAATGGAAATGTGATTATCTTGCTGCAGCTTGGACTCTAGCTAATCTATATTATCTTGCATGTTAGAAACTTCTTATAAAGGTTTATAAAACTATTTATAAGAACTAATAAATCATTTATAAGGTTTTATAAATATATTTATAAAAGTTTTAATCTGTATATAAGGGTTTATAAAAATATTATAAGAATTTAATATTCTTCATAGCATAATTATAAGAGTTAATAAATCTTTTTCAAGAGTTTATAAGTCTTTTGTAAGAGTTTATAAGTTTTTACAAAACTTTTGAAGTAAATATTCATAAAGCTATTATAAGTGTCTATAATTCTATTATAAATGTTTGTAAATTATTTATAAGAAATAAAAGATTATCTATAATGGTTTATAAAACAATTAATAAGACTTTATAAGTGTTTATAAAATCAGTCTACAAGGCTTTCAAAATAAATTATTAAAGTATAATTCATTTATAAGAGTTTATTAAGGTTTTATATAATCATTTATAAATATTTAGAAAGGTAATTCATTTATAAAGTCTTAAAAATCATTTATATGAATATATAGAAACTTTTTATAAGGGTCTATAAATCATTTATAAGAATATTTAAAATTATTTATAAGAGTTTATGAATATATTTACAAAGGTTTATAAAAATTTTCTAAAGTTTTATACATATATTTTATAAGGGCTTATAAATATATTTATAACAGTTTAGAAATCCTTATATAATTATCCATATATAATAGTATATGAATTCATTAATAATAGTTTATAAAGGTCTATAAAACAAATTATAAGGATTTATTAAATTATTTATAGAGATTTAAAAAATCATTTTATTACCATAGGATTCATAAAAAATCAGTGTTAATAAATCTTTTTCAAGAGTTTATAAATCTTTTATAGGAGTTTATAAATCTTTACAAAAATTTAGAAGTAAATATTCATAAAGCTATTATAAGTGTCTATAATTCTATTACAAATGTTTGTAAATTATTTATAAGAAATAAAAGATTATTTATAATGGTTTATAAAAAAATAATAAGACTTTATAAGAGTTTATAAAATCAGTCTATAAGGCTTTCTAAATAAATTATTAAAGTATACTTCATTTATAAGAGCTTATAAATTCATATAAGACATTATAAGGATTATAAATAATTTACAAATGATATTTTTAAATATTTAGAAATCATTTATAAATCTTTTAAATAGTTTATATATATATATTCCTATAAATGATTTATAAACCTTTACAAAATTACTTATAAGATCATCCAGACCAAAGTATATATAAACCATTATAAATAACTTAGAAACCATTACAGATGATCTATAAATCTTTAGAAATTATTTATAAAACTTTATAAATTATATATAATTCCTTACAAATAATTTATAAACCATTATAACTAATATATAAACATTTTATAAACCATTATAACTAATTTATAAACATTTTATAAGGGTTCATAAAATATTTAAAAGAGTTTATAAAACTATTTACAAGAACTTATAAGCTATTTATAAGAGTTTGTACATTTACTAAAAGTGTTTATAAATTAATTTACAAGGTTATATATCTATTTATAAGAATTTTGCTGTAAAAGTCCACCAATGGCATTTGAAACAAAACTCCTCTTTCTGAAGCTGCTTTTAACTCAACATCCTTGGTTAAACCTGCAACTAACAACTCCTTTCCATGTGGTTTGCCTCCAATGAACTCCAAATAAATCAACTCCAGCAGTAAACAAGATTTGTAAGATGAGTCTGTTGAGCTAAACTTCTCAAACAATCCCTCACAATGATTAGCTGTTCCATCTAGAAGTATCTGACTATCTCCGTTCAAGTTCACAAACATAACTTCTGACAGATTCAGAACTCCATGTTTCCTTAAGAAAGCGATGTTACCTGTTAATGTAAGTGTATGTGACTTGAATTTGAACTTAAATCACCAAGACTTCCACAGCTTCTGGTTCCTATTAGTTCTCAGCCATGTTGAGTTTAACTTCTCATGATACCTTCCAGAAGAAGTGTTACCAAGCTCGACTTCAGTGTCGATGGAGTAACTGACAGTAACACAACCAATATCAGGAGTCTTCTCTTGGCCTTTAGATGCAACAGCTTGAACCATTGATTGAACCTCCATCTGATCATCAGATTCACCACCACTGCCTTCTGTTATTTAATTTGCAGGCTCCTTCACATATACACTTCCCACGTTTGTATCTTCATGTACAGCAAAGAGCCATGATGTCTCGTAGAGATCTTCAAACGCTGGTATATCAATCTTCCTCGCCAAGAACCTTGGATTTTCCACTATTGAGTTAACCATTTGACCTTCAATGTGCACTTCTTCCAGAACCAGTAAGTCTTGTACCAGAATCTTTTCTGTGCTGTGGATAGATTCGTTTTGTTGTATTGTGTTGCAGAAACGATCTATGCTTTGAGATTGTGATGCTGGCTTGACTACAAACCCACCTGCTAACAGCTTCTTGACTATAAAACACATTTAAAGGAACTTATAAAACTATATACACGAACTTATAAGCTATTTATAATTGTTTATAAATTAATATACAATGTTTATAAATCTACTTATAATAGTTTATAAATCACCAAATTAACCAACTTTCCACCAATAATTTGCTTCTTAAAGAACATCATTCGTTAACAGTTTCATTTTATAAAACCTTATAAAAAGGTATAATTGAGCATTGATAAGTAGTTTCTAAATCACTTATAAATATTTATAAAAATAATTTATAAGTGTAAAATCATTTGTAAGAATATATAAAATCTTCTTAAGGTGTTATAAATATAGAAAATCATCTTTAGGTGTTATAAATATATAAAATCATCTTTAGGTGTTATAAAAATTTATAAAATCATTTTATAAACCCTTATAAATATTTATAAAAATAATTATAAGTGTAAAATCATTTATAAGAATTTCTAAAATCATCTTAAGGTGTTATAAATATATAAAATCATCTTTAGGTGTTATAAATATTTATAAAATCATTTAATAAACCCTTATAAATTAGTTATAAGCCTTTATAAATTAGTTCTTAAGCCTTCTATCATCCAATGACTCCAGCAGGCCTGCTACTTCCAAGGCTTCAAGCCGGGACAAGTTTGGCTGTCTCTCAAGGGAAGACGTGATCCGCTTCTTTATAATGGTTTATAAAACAATTAATAAGACTTTATAAGAGTTTATACAATTAATCTATAAGGCTTTCTAAATAAATTATTAGCGTATACTTCATTTATAAGAGTTTATAAATTCAGTCTATAAGGATTTATAAGAATTATAAATAATTTATAAATATTTATAAATCAGTTTTAAAGATTTAGAAATCATTTATAAGCCCTTATCAATAGTTTATATATATATATATATATATCCTATAAATGATTTATAAACTTTTATAAAATAATTTTTAAAGTACAACTCGATGGTTTATAAGTCTTTATAAAAAAAATTAAAACAAGAGTTGACGGTTTATAAGTCTTTATAAAAAGTTTTTAAACAAGAGTTGACGAGTTATAAGTCTTTATAAAAAAAGTTTTAAAACAAGAGTTAGACGATTTATAAGTCTTTATAAACAAGTTTTTAAACAAGAGTTGATCACACATATCTATAAGAACATATATAATGTGTGTAACTTGAGAATTCTTGTGAGGGATGCTAGAAAGAATGAGTATAAGCAACTCAAAAATAATTTATGAAAGTTTTAAACTGATTTATAAGAGTTTATAAATTGTTTTTAGGAATTTTTTGTCAACTGAATGATAAGTGCTTATGAAGTAATTTATAAAGGTTTATAAACTGATTTATAATGTCTTATAAGCTGATTTTTCACAGCTATAGCCCTGCAAAATATTCAAACTCCATAGTTAGACATTAAATTTTTGTTTACTTTTGGTGGAAAAGCAAAAGCATGGTATCTACCAGTTGAACACCAAGCACATGCACTTCTATTACTTCCTGCTAGCATTAAATAATGAATACATGTCAGAAATGAGCACAAAATATCAAACTGAAGTCATGCCGCAATTAGCACAACATACCAATCTTATTCCAACCAAGTCTCTTGCAACCACAATGTAAACATCCACTAGTGTCTTGACAATGCAGCTGAAATTTCTATCGTCCTGAATAGTCTCAGAAACTTGGTACTTGGTCCTACCTTGTAGGAAGAGCAAGACATCTTGCACCCAAGGCTATTAATTCTTCTACACGTTCCATTACCTCGTAGGCTGCTGCAAGATCATCCAGACCAAAGTGTATATAAACCATTATAAATAACTTATAAACTATTATAAATGATCTATAAATCTTTAGAAATTTATAAACCTTTATAAATTATATATAATTCCTTAAAAAAAATTTATAAACCATTATAACTAATATATAAACATTTTATATACCATTATAACTAATTTATA
>OVBX01005233.1:0-13393 GCA_900406325.1 Erucastrum elatum
CCTAACCTTCCTATCCTCAATAATGTTCTTATCAGCAACTTTATCAACTATTTGCAAAAAATGACTACGGAGTTTACTTGAATCCTATTAATAAACAGCTATTTCATATCGTCATTCACCAATGTACCAAATACAAATTACATAGGCCGAAAGAACAAACTCCATAAACAAAAAAAACAAAAAGAAAGATACCCAACTGTGTGTTGCAACTTTAAAAAAACTACAAAGTGCAAATTTAAAATGAGGTCATTTTTGTTTAGTCGATTATTCTGATTGAAAAAAACAATTGCTAATCCATGTCAATTTTCAGGCCATCATTTGCTAGCTGAGTTTACTGAATCGTTAAAGAGTTAACCTACACTTGTACAGTATGTTCATATTATTAACTAACCAAAAATTGTTTTGTTGCAATTTATTAAATCAAAATCCTACAACATACCTCATCAACGATAATGAAGACACCAAACGCCACCGTTCGGGGGAGGTGGCGTTGAAAACATCAGACAGGGTCGCGCAAGTTTCCGCGTTGTTCTAGGCTGTCCAAAAAAAAAATGTCATCCACCACCTCTTCCTTTTTCTCTATTATTTATTTATTTATTTAACATTTCATAAATATTCTGTTTCTCTTTCTTCTCTCTCATTGGTACGCCATAGCCCTTCTTCTCTTCTTTTCTTTTTCAATCAGATCTCTTGGTCACTTGCAAAAAGAATCATGGAGCTCAACTTCCTCTCTAGAGCTCTGAGTTCTTTCATCCTTGTACTCGCAGTACTTGCATCCTTCTCATCTTCAAGTTTCATCTCAGGTACACCTTTTCTTGATTTTTATTTCTTCCCCTAAAAGATCTCTTCTTCTTACCTTCTTGGTTAATATTAGTCAACTTTCATTTCAGATGGTGTGTTCGAACCCCAGAATTTGGCTATTGGAAGAAACCTACTTCAGACCAAGAAAGGCAAGTTCTTCTGAATCTCATAATCTTTCTCTTTTTTGTAAAAGCTCATAATCTTTCTCTTATCTGAATTGGTTACTCTTCCTTTAAGTATTGAGGATCTTCCATTTTTGATTTGTTTCCCAATGTGTTATAATAAATACTAACGGATCCAGATGGAGCAAGTAACATTTCCATCTTTAGGGATCAGTACACACATATCCATAAACTATACAGCTTCGCTGACCAAATCTTAATCTTGATTCAGGCTGCCTATTGTGTGATTGCGCTTGTAGAATGATTTTGGCTTAATATATAATCTGTAAACCTCTACAAAATGTTATGTTGATATTCAAAAATATTTGCTACTCAATCATTGCATTAATCTAAAACCATGTAACATACAAACCGCTGATTGCGAACCTGTAGCTAACTAATCTTTTCCCATTGTGCTTCATGGGAAATGCAGCCCATTTTTTATTGTGTATTGACCATGGTTTCTCCTTTTTTTCTTCATGGTAACAGCATGTCCAGTGAACTTTGAGTTTATGAACTACACAATCATAACAAGCCAATGCAAAGGTCCCAAATTCCCACCCAAAGAATGCTGTGGCGCTTTCAAGGACTTTGCATGTCCTTACACTGATGAGCTCAACGACTTGAGCAATGACTGTGCGACCACTATGTTCAGTTACATCAATCTCTACGGGAAATACCCGCCGGGACTTTTCGCAAACCAGTGCCAAGAAGGTAAAGAAGGTCTCGAGTGCCCTGCTATGTCTCCCAACTCAGAAAGCGACTCAAACGCAGCTACCACCGCTTCTTCTAGTCTTTGGCTGGCAGTTTCTGCAGCTTTCTTGGTATTTGTTAAGCTCCTCTGAGGACAAGACAGTGATGTAACAAGTTGAGTGTCTGTATATCAACGATTACTATCTCATCATTCTTTTGATTTTTGTACCTTCAAAAATTTCTGAATTGATAATATGTATTGACTTTTGTGTGACACTTCTATAAATCGACCAATGAAGTAAATACTGTACTTTGAGTAGTCGTCGTATATATAAACCATCTAGAGGTTGAAACAAGCTCTTCCACATGCATGTAACGGCAATAACTTACATATTCATAACACTTTTGGTAATTATGGTTTTCTATGGCTTTGAAGTGCAGTAAATAATGGATATTATCACTGTTTATATACAAACGTGTAAAGATGCTTAGAACTATTTGCAGACAGACAAGTGTAACCTGCCTGGCTGCCCCCTCTCTCACTAACCGAATATCTCAGAGTTTGCAAAGGCAGGAGAAGTAAGAAAACTAAGAGATTCACCACATTAGTCTCGACTTGCGACGGAACTGCTTTCTTGTGATGCACCAAGGACCAGGAAAGGTGCTCAACTGCACAATAGTAATTAATCAAAATGCAGTTGTGAGGCTCAGAAGGCGGAATACGTTTTAAATATCAGTAGCGTCAATCCCACAATGATTTCACCAACACGTGCCGAATGTGTAGGCTAATGAATATCAATATCGGACTTACGTTACTGATAAGCTTTCCCCCATGCCATGCTGTGTCCACTCCGCAAGGAGGAGGGATTACTTTAACTCCATTGCATATAGATGAAGGAAGATAGTTTTGCAGTTCTTTCTCTAGCCTTTCTGTATACATCTCACACGCACACACACAAATTAAGCACCTCATTGAGTTTCAAAGATCTTTTAAAATTGAACAAAACAAGAGGCAATATATATGAGGTACCTGCAAGTCCTGGTAAACATGCGCTTCCTCCAGCTAATACTACAGTCTTGAACCAGCTACCATCACCTGTAAGTCCTGCTGCATCGCAATGATCCATACAGAGCGCGACTGCCTGATGTAAACTCATTGCACGCCTAGTTTTGCATTGACCAAAACCAATCAAAGAAACTATTTTTAAAATGGTAAAAATTTGGAGAATCAAAAGAACACAACTCACGCCTCATGCAGCTTAACACATTACAATGATCAAAATTTAAAAAAATATAGGAGTAATGTGGAGAACAGTGGCACTTAGTAACAAATAAACGCTACATTGGTAAGATGATATCATTTCCAGTCCCAGAACTAGTTCAAATTCCATCTCTTAGAGAAATTTTCAGGCTATGTCTTTGTAACCACTGTATGGTCATAAGTAGAGCAGGCCTTACATTCCAGCAAGACGTGGTTGGAATAGTATCTCCCCTGTCTGAAAACGCTCCTTGGACAGAGTAAACCATCCTTCACCCAAAATTTCCATTGAAGCTTGTGTGTCTCTTGAAAGTTCAGCTTCATAATCGAGAGCCACATAACACAGGTTCTACGTTTGCATAACACGAAGGCATCATGTAAATCCATTAGTACAAATATTTGTGCATGAGTTGCACATACTCAAACCCTTTTAATGATATTTCAGTAATTATATATAATTGGAAATGTCTATTTTATAGTCACGCACAGGGGAGGAATCTTACATTGATTCACAGAAGAAACAATAGCTATGGAAAACCTACGCAGTTATTTTTGTTATCAGGAACAGGTTGATCGATGGTAATACCTCTTTTAGAGTACGAACGGTGTAGAGCGATTGGAAGGTAATATTGTTCTCTTGCATCTTCTCTTTAAGGAAGCCCGTGAGTTTCAATGCTCCAAAACCAATGACTTCTACACCCACCTGCCGCATCACCTTCCCATTCAAAACTGCAGAATACACAGTAAAACTAAAATGCTAAGACAACAGTGACTGGGTGCAGACATACTAAGAGTGGGACGATTTCCAACAATAATGAAACATTCCCATAATCTTTTTTGACAAAACTAATCAACTTCAGTGCTTTGTCACTAAATATCAAGTGAGAGGACAAAAACACGAGTTGAATCTAGGAGTGGAACAAAAACAGCTTACTTGGAACAATTGTTATGACTTGGAAACCAATATTAACGACAATTCCAGATGTCTGCCCTGCCGCATATAGAGCTAAAACAGCCTGAAAATAAACAGTACAGATCATTCATAATTGGCTTCTGAATGTATTAGAAACAAGACCATTCATTCGAAAAGAAATGCATAATACTTTCTCCAGCTACTGGTCAGATAATGCATCAAGTTCTGGAAAGTTAAATTCAGTTTCTCGCCAATAAATTCTATTTAATTTTAGTCCATTAAACCGTAGAAAATGTGGGTACAAAGATGGAGAATGAATCTATCCGAGAAAAACACAGCTCTGATCCACCATAAAGCACTTAAAGAGAGAACAAAGGCTTGCCTGATTAACTGCACACACTGCAGGGACATTCATATCAAACAAGACATTAAAGATAGCAGTCTTAAGTTGCCGCCTGGATGCCTTTGCCGATACAGTATCTGAAAACAATTTTTTTTTATTTAAGAACCCTTTAAAACTGGTACCACGATATGAAACCTTGAAGATAAAAAATAACAAAAGTTGTAGCTAACCATCATGATGGCAGAGGGGTAGTGAAACCACTATTGGCTGCATATATGACTTAACCTGCATCCTGTAATAATCACATAAGAAACTCAGATACGGCTTAGACGAGAAAGTCAGAGATGTAGATACAATCTAAAACTATTTAGCTGCCACAAAATGACAAAACAAACCTGTTGAAAATGGTTACAAAGAACTGCTGAAGCCTAGCGTATATGGGAGACTCAATGTTGCCAAATTCCTGGCGATTAAACTAGTAAGAACTTATATTTGAGTCAAAGAGACAAAAGTCAAGCTTATTATATTTATATGTAAGGAAATAGTGAAACTGTTCCAATGGAAGAACTATCTCACCAGAAAAGTAGCAGAACGTCCAGAAGGTGAAGCATTCTTGCTCCTGCCAAACTTGCAATATCCAGAGCCACCTTCATAGCAAAGCACACAGAATGAAACAAACTCTTGAAGACAACAAACATGAGTGAAGAAAGCATATACCATCAATAATGATAGAGTCGGGAACTTGAGCTCTTTGACCATAAACACGCATGAACATCAACTCCTCTGATTCACTAGAAACCATTCTGCAAAAAAAAAAAGCTATACTTAGAAACTCTCTGACGATCAATCATCATGATCATCCACACATTTGATTCATCTAACTGACTAAACTCACCGCCTGAGAGGATAACCAGAACGCAAACTTGTTTCAGCGAAGAAAATGGAGTCCCATGACTCCTCCAAACAATGGAGATAGAATATCCAGAGACGATTACTGCAAGCTAAACGTTTCAAGGCTTTGCACGCTAAGCTCAATTTCACCGCGTCTTTTGGCTCCACCAGCATCACTATCTGGACTAGAACATCCATCGGTAGCTGATCGAACGCGCCGAGAGAAGAAGACGAAGACGACAGAGGAACCTGAATCGCCTTCGTCGAATCCTTGCAACTATTCGATCGGCTCCACACCGATCCCCATACTTTCCTTAGATTCATAGTCGAGTTTCGCCCGAAACTCTCTGTCTCCCTCCCTCTGACTTTGTTAACTTGCGCTGTTTTATTAAATTCTCCCGAGAAAAATGAATTCCGGAAAATTATGGGTAAACACATGGCCGTTTCTGAGATGAGACTGCCGACGTGGACTGTTTAAGATAATGACAGGTGTCCAGTCGTTGGAAAGGACTTTTGGTGAGAGTGGCACTTCACTGACCGACTCAAATGTCAATCATTGGATTCATTGCATAACGATATTTTAAGTGAGGAATAGATCCAAGTGGTCAGGTCCACGTAACAACGGATTACTTGTACTCTCTCTCATTCTTTTGTTTTACTTGCAAGTCTCTCATTCTTTCGATTTTTGGAGCATCAAAAAAGTTCTAAACTGATAACACGTATGACTTTCGTGTATGACTCTCTCTTCTTCCATGAATCAACCAATGAAGTAAATACTTATTCGAAAGATAGTTAGTAGTTGTATATGTAAATCAACTAGAGGTTGAAACAAGTTCTTCTACAAGCAGTATGTACATGTAATGGCAGCAATTTATATATTTATAACAAGACTTCAGCAATTATCGTTTTCTATGGCTCTGGAGTGCAATCAATAACGGACACTATCACTATATTTATGAAAAGATGCTTATAACTATTTGCAGGCGGCTGTTTGATAAAAAAAAAAGTTATTTGCAGGCAGCTGCCTCTCTCTCTCACTAAACCGAATAGCTAGGTCTTTGCAAAGGTAGGGAAAAGTAAAGAAAAAAATAAAAAAAAACTACGAGATTCACCACATTAGTCTGGACTTGCGAGGCAACTGCTTTCTTGTGATGCACCACGGACCAGGAAAGGTGCTTAACTGCACAATAGTAGTTAATAAATATGCAGGCTCAGATGACGGAACACGTGTTTAATGCCGGAGGATTGGAGTACATCAACAAGGACTTTAATAATGTTTACTGTTATTCCATAATGGTTTCACCAAAACGTGGTCAATGTGTATATAAATATCAAATTCAGAATGCAGAACTTGAAACATAAGCTGATGGTTAGTAAAACAGCTACTGTGGTTGAGAAAGAGTATCATGAATATCAATACTAAATATAATATCAGACTTACGTTACTGATAAGCTTTGCCCCATGCCACGCTGTGTCCACGCCATAAGGAGGAGGGATTACTCTGACTCCGTTGCATATAGATGCAGGAAGATAGTCATGCAATTCTTTCTCTAGTCTTTCTGGAAACAAAGCTCACACACAAAACGCATACGCACGTCCGTCATGTACATTTTAGATAAAATGTTTCAAAGATCTTTCCAGTATATTTCATGGCGTTACAAAAGATTTGGACAAAACAAGAAGTAAACATGTTTGTACCTGGAAGCCCTGGCAAACATGCGCTTCCTCCAGCCAATACTACAGTCTTGAACCAGCTACCATCACCTGTAATTCCTGCTGCATCACAGTGGTCCATACAGAGCGCAACTCCCTGTTGCAACCCCATTGCCCGCCTAGTTTCGCAATGAACAACGAAAACAATCAATGAAACTATTATAAAACAAAAATTTGGAAATTCTTCAGAGAAACACTAACCGATGATGTAATTTAAGGAAATATAGGAGTAATGTGGAAAACAGTGGAAGTTACTAACAAATATACACTACAGTGGTAAAGATTATATCATATCTAGTCCCAAAACTAGTTCAAATTCCACATCTTAGAGAAATTTTCAGGTTTATATCTTTTTTTAACCATTGTATAGTAATAAGTAGAGCAGGCCTTACATTCCAAAAAGACGTGGTTGGAATAGTATCTCCCCTGTTTGAAAACGCTCTTTCGACAAAGTACCGACAATTTCTTGTGTCTCTCTTGAGAGTTCATCTTCATAATCCAGAGCCACATAACACTACGTTTTCATAACACGAACTTTAGCACAGAGAACTAATGCTTGTGCATGAGTTGCAGTATACTCGAAGCCTTTTTAATGACAGTTCAGTAACTATATATAATTGGATGAAGATCATGTCTATTTTACAGTTATGCACAGGGGAGGAATCTTACTCTGAATTAAAATAGAGCCAATAAAGATGGAAACCTGCATAGTTATTTGCTATCAGTTTCCTGGTTGATCAATTGTAATACCTCTTTTAGAGTTTGAATAGCGTGGAGCGATAAGCTAATACGCATCTTCTCTTTAAGAAATCCTGTGAGTTTCGATGCTCCAAAACCAATGACTTCTACACCCACCTTCCGCATAACCTTCCCATTCAAAACTGCAGAACACCCAGTAAAATTAAAATGCTAAGACACCAGTGAATGGTGCAGAGAGAGTCAGAGGGGGATATTCCAATGATATGAAAATATTCACATATAGATCTTTTCGATACAACTTGTCAACACTTCAGTACCAGGTCACTAAAAATCGAGAGAAAAAAAAACAGCTTACTTGGGACAATGGTTATGACTTGGAAACCAATGTTCACAACAATTCCAGATGTCTGCCGTGCAGCATATAGAGCTAAAACAGCCTGAAAATAAAAATACAGATCATTTATAAGTTATGAATCATAACTGTTTAGCAACATGACTACCAATTCGGAAAGGAATGCATGATATTATTTCCAGCTACTGGTCAGATAATGCACCAAATTCTGAAAAAATTAAATTCAGTTTCTCGCCAATATACTCTATTAGTTTGACTACGTGGAAATTTTGGTTATAGAAATGGAGAATGAATCTATCTGAGAAAAACACTCCTCTGAATCACAAGAAAGGACTTGAGAGAGAGAAGAGAGCAAAGGCTTGCCTGATTAACTGTAGACACTGCAGGAACATTCATATCAAACAAGACATTAAGGATAGCAGTCTTAAGTTGCCGCCTGGATGCCTTCGCCGATTCAGTATCTGAAAACAATTTCTTTTTTCAAAATCGTAAAATTGGAACCACGACCTTGAAGATAAAAAGAAAAGAAAAGATGTAGCTGACCATCCTGATGGCAGAGGGGAAGCGAAACCACTACTGGCTGCATATATGGCTTAACCTGCATCCTGTAAGAAAAAGTATCACATACAAAACTCAAATACGGTTTAGACGAGAAAGTCATCAGAGCCGTGGATACAAATCTAATTAGCTACCACAATTAAAAACAAACCTGTTGAAAATGGTTACGAAGAAGTGTTGAAGCCTAGCGTATATGGGTGACTCAATATTGCCAAATTCCTGGCGATAAAACTATAGTAAGAACTAAATATTTGTGTCAACGAGACAAGAGGCAAGGTAGGTTATTTGTATTTGTAGTAAGCGAAATAGTGAAACTGCTACAGTACCCAAAAAGTTATCTCACCAGAAAAGTAACAGAACGTCCAGAAGGTGAATCATTCTTGCTCCTGCCGAACTTGCAATATCCAGAACCACCTTCATGGCAAAGCACACAGAATGAAACAAACTCTAGAGACAGTAAATATAAGAGAAGAAAGGAAAATACCTACCATCAATAATGATAGAGTCAGGAACTTGTGCCCTTTGACCATAAACACGCATGAACATCAACTCCTCTGATTCACTAGAAACCATTCTGCATTAAGTAAAACTCTCTGACAATCAATTTAAATGTTCAAATACATATATATTTTTCTTAATCAATTTCGAAGCGGAATGATCTAAAATAATTTATAGGATTTAATTCATATATTTTTCTTGATCAATTTGGAAGCCGAATTATCTAAAATAATTTATAGGATTTAATTAATATATTTTTCTTAATCAATTCATATATTTAATTTGGCTATGATCAAGACAGCTACTACAGATTTGACATTTGAGTCATATGTTTGTAAACTCACCGGAGAGGATAACCATAACGCAAACTAGTTTCGGCGAAGAAAATGGAGTCCCATGACTCCTCCAAACACTTGAGATAGAATGTCCAGATTCTGTTACAGCCAACTAAACGATTCAAGGCTTTGCACGTTAAGCTCAATTTCAACGCGTCTCTTGGCTCCACCAGCATCAGTATCTGGACTAGTATATCCATCGGTAGCTGATCGAACACGCTGATAGAAGACGAAGACGAAGACGACCGAGGAACCTGAATCGCCTTTTTCGAATCCTTGCAACATTTTGATCGGCTCCACACCGATCCCCATACTTTCCTCAGATTCATTAGTCGAATTTCCCCCTCGAAGCTCTCTTTCTCGCTCTCCCTCTGCCTTTGTTGCCTTTGTTAAGTTACTTAACGATGTTTTCTTAAAATTTTCCCGAGAAAATGAGCCAGGAAATTGTGGTGACAGTTGTGAGATGAGACTGACCGACGTGGACTGTTTAAAATAGCGACACGTGTTTCCGGTTGGAGTAAGGAGTTTGCTAACTCCAGGCGCGGAGTTTTGATGAGAGTGGCGCTTCGCTCACCGACTCAAGTCAATCAGTCGCATTACGATATTTTGCGAACCCAAGTTATGAAAATATCCAAGTGGTCTGGACCACGTGCTCGACGCTTTTATTTTATTACTCTTGTCTGATTTTACCACAATTAATTAAGAAAACACTTTATTTTTTTTAATTTATTTAAGGTTGTAGATTTTTATCTTTTTATGTTAGGCAAATTTTGTTAGGAAATGAAGGGGAGTACTATTCTATCACTAAATTTAATTTTTTTTATTATTAAAATGTGTAAGTTACAAAAATTAACAAAATATGGCGTGGGATTCATTTTTTTAATACTTATGACATCTCCAATCTCACTCTATTTTTTTGATGAAAATTTTAATTTATTGATCTTCATCAAAGAGAATTTACAAAAAATGCTATGCTAGAAAAATGTGGTTCTATATATCTATAAAAGAAAAAGAAAGCTAAAGAAATTTGTAAAAAAAAATGTCATGCCTACTCGAAAACTTCGAACCATCTTCTCAGCAAATTTTCAAGAGGGTGATTTCCTTTATACCGCAACGAAGAGATCATGTTCTTAACCGTTTTGCTAACCATACCAACCATCTGGTCTGCTCCCTTCCATCCTTATTGATGTCGTTTAAGGTTTCTTTCTCTCCAAATAAGATATACCATCATCTGAAACAACAATCTAATGAGAATATGATCCTTGGTTGTTGAAACTCTTCTGCATACCAAGCTTAGCATATCAGACCAATACAGGTTAATTCTTCTGTCGATGAGCTTGTCTGCAACTCTGTCCCAAACAGTATAAAAATACGGACAAGCGAAAAATGTTTCAATGGTATTCTATTTCTTACTCTATAATAATATAAAAAATAGGTTTACTCTATATATAGAGTAAGTTATTTTTTTATTCATGAATTTATTTTTATTCTAAAATATAATTTTAGAAGAACAGATACACTTTAGAAGAACAGATACGTGGCACTTTAGTATTGGAAAATGAATTTCTGATGTGGCTGCAGAAAAATAATGAACCAGCTTTTTTTAACATGGAAGTACACATACTAATAGATTTTGAGGAAGGGAGGGTGTGTGCATATAAATTCGATCCTCAGATCCGGTGAAAACCTAATTGGCCTCAATCATCAACCAGTACTTTCAGATTGGGTATCCGATTTTCTTATCCCCATTTACTTATCCTTCTCTTTTCGAAATTAGGGTTCTCTGTGATTATCTAATCCAATCAGTATCTCTATCGAGTTTATACATAGCGCTTGAAGAGTATTGATCCCTTGTTTCGGTTGTTAGGGTTTATCTGCTTGATCGTTCCTGTTACCTTGCAATTTCAATCAGAATAATTCAGTTTCTCGGAAGCTTAATTTGTAATTTGGAATCTGAATTTCTCATGGAAGTTTTATTAATTTGGTCTCAAGAGTTTGAAAAAATTATATAGAAATTGTGTGAATTGAATCCATAATTATGAAATTGGGTATATGATCTTCTTCTTCGTCGTCTCAGAGATTGTTTTTTTTTTTTTTTTACTATTGCAGATTTGCAGGTTTGGAAGCTGGTTTTGTGATCTGAGGTCAATTATGGCTGACTTTGGTTTGTTCTCTTTCCCTGTGTAATTGATAAAATATTCCCTTGTTTTTTGAATCTCCCCATGTCTGATTACGAATGTTGATGAACCTTGAAGATGAATATATGGCTGATGAATACGCCATGGATATGGATATTCTTGAGGAGGATGACATGAATCCTGATTTTGATGAAATTGATATCGGAATTGAAGATGTCGACCAATTGGTTTGTCTTCTTTGGTCCTTGATTTATTTTTTGTCTATCTTTTGTTTTTGTATTATATTATTCATAATAGCACTCGATATTTACTATTTTTCAGACCAAGGCTGAAGATACCTCTGCTGCTCAAGCTCGGGAAGGAAAAGACATTCAGGGTATACCCTGGGAGAGACTTAGCGTCACTAGAAATAAATACAGGAAAACTAGGCTAGATCAGTATAAGAACTATGAGAATATCCCCGATTCTGGCGAGGCAGCTGCCAAGGTGAGTTACATTTCATGCTTCTCCAAGTTTGCCTAGTAGGATTTAACACTTTTTTGCCCTGTTGGAACCAGAACTGCACGGATACTGAGAAAGGCAGCTCGTTCTATACGTTCAGGAGGAATTCTAGATCAGTTAGATCAACGATCCTTCATTTTCAGGTATTTTTTAACTGCTCACCATTTTCACTCTTCTGTCTCTGTTATGCTTCCAACAGCATCGTTCTTTGTTTTGAATCATGCAAACGTCGTTTGGTGTGTATTTGTTCTAGTATTGCTGACTGAACCGTAGTTTTTTATGGAAAGCTGGTTATAGTTAGACTAAATCATTTTCTCTTCTTTGTTGCAGTTGAGGAATTTGGTGTGGGCTACATCAAAACATGATGTTTACCTCTTGTCCAACTACTCTATCAGCCACTGGTCTTCTTTGACTGGTTCCAGGAATGAAATTCTCAACGTTAAAGGTCATGTTGCCCCCTCAGAGGTTCGTCTCTCAAACCCATGTTTGGGATTTCCTTTCGCTGTTTGGTTTATCTAAAAGCCAATATTCCACATTTTTCAGAGACATCCTGAGAGTTTGTTGGAAGGATTTACGGAGACTCAAGTTAGCACTCTTGCAGTGAAAGAAAGGCTGCTAGTTGCTGGTGGGTTTCAAGGAGAGCTCATTTGCAAGGTTAGTTTAAAAGGCTTTGAATGGGCTATTAAGGTGAACAGCTACTATGCCACAATGTTGCTTATTCGTGTATAACTTTGTTGTTTCTTCTGCAAACAGCATCTTGATAGACCTGGTGTGAGCTTCTGCTCGCGTACAACTTACATCGAAAACGCTATCACCAACGCTATAGATATATACAGAAACTCTAGGTACCTCTTCTTCGCCTTTCATATTAATTTGGTGGTTTTGTTGACCTACCTTATAGATTTAGAAGATTGGACAAGCAGAAACTGAAACTAGTTATATTTTCTTATTAGTGGCGCACTACGTTTCATGGCCTCAAATAACGACTGTGGCTTAAGAGACTTTGACATGGAGAGATATAAGCTTGTCCAACTCTTCCGTTATCCCTGGCCTGTCAACGTAGGCTCACTGAATGTTTCTCATTTTCTCGGCTCATAAGCAAAGCTCGATCTTATACTTTTTGAAAATTTTACCAGCATAGCTCCCTAAGTCCTGATGGAAAATTAGTAGCAGTCGTTGGAGATGACCCAAATGGTCTATTGGTAGACTCAAGCAACGGACAGGTACTTAACATTCTTATTCATCTTACTCCGGTTAAGCCTTGTGGCCTTACGGTTTTGAATATTGTTTGCAGACGGTCGGGACGCTAAAAGGTCACGTAGATTATTCATTTGCATCCGCTTGGCATCCGAACGGTGTGACATTTGCCACAGGAAACCAAGACAAGACCTGTCGTATTTGGGACGCAAGGAATCTCTCTGAATCAGTTGCTGTGCTTAAAGCCAACCTTGGCTCGGTCCGGTCCATTAGGTTCACATCGGACGGACGGTACATTGCGATGGCCGAGCCAGCAGATTTTGTGCATATCTATGATACAA
>OVBX01005234.1:352-12260 GCA_900406325.1 Erucastrum elatum
CGACATATGTATATGTGTTTTCATTTAAGTTGGTTATATCCGGTGTATGATTCGGATAACGGTTTAAGACCGGTCCGATCCGACATCCGAACTATTGGCATTACAAAAACCAATAGGTTTTTTCTCATAATCATTACCGATCCGACACTGGTTATTCGGTTCGGTTTGAAGTTCGGTATTCGGTTTTAGTTAATTACGCCCAGGCTTAATATCACGATTCGAACCAAGCAATCACTTTTATAAGACTTTTTGATAAACCAAAATATTTTTTTTACTCACGTTTTTGTAAAAGTTACTTCGTATACATTTATAATATGATTGAAATAAAACAAAGATAGTATCGCTTACTCGAAACTATAGGTTGGTCGTTTGTAAGTATAACATTGCATAATGTATGTTTTTTTATAAAAAAGGTACAACATTGCGTTTTTTCATTATATAAGCTTGAAATAATGAAATAAATAAACCGCATGTTGATGATTAAAATAATAGTATGAATTTGTATGGCGTATCTATTCGACCGTCCTTTTTTTGTAACACATTCGACCGTCCTTAGTGTCAAAAAGGTTATTGTGATCCACAACGAATTTTATACAGTAATTAAAAGGAAGGTTACGAATATAGTTTTGTCAAAAAGGAAAGGTTATGAATATATTTCTTTCTTTTTGTCGGCTATAGTTCTTCTTTTAATCAGTGGCATTACGCTACTATAATAAAGGCATTTAAAAGCAGGATAAATTTGGTTAGAGTTTGTCAAACATGTCTACTGTCTAGTGAAAAAAAAAATAGGATGGATTCTGTATAATGTATTATTGTACGCATCTATATAGTATGTACGCATCTATTAAAAAGAAAACTGCATTCGTTAAATTTGTGGACATAATGTTCAAAAAAAACAAATTGTGAATATAAGTATTACGTTGTTAAGTTTGTTTTGACTATAAGCTAACAGAGAAACCAGGGTTTCAAAAAAAGAAGGGGAAACCTGAAAATTTAATATCTTATCTGTTTTAAACTGTAGTTTCTAGCTAGAAGTATTTATTATTAAAATAGTAGTTACTTGTTAAAAAATATCATTTAATATATAACTTTAATTAATTATAAAAATTACATCCTTTAGTTAGTCATACAATATTCAATAAATACAAAAATTGCAATTAAATGTCAAAACAATTTATATATTGAAGCAAATCTTTTTAGACTACGTATGTTATAAAACAGATAGAGTATAGTGTTAAAATCAGACTCAAAAAAGTAAATCAAACAAAGTTGAGCTTTTAAGTTTCAAGTAAAAAAAATGTAAACCAAGAAAGTTGGAACTAGAACAGCTTAATTGCTGTGTGAATTACCAGCTGTGGCCTGTGGATTATGTTACCCGCCGATTACCCTATTGCCTAAGAGACAAGAAAAATATCAACTATTGTACTTACTAATTTATTTATTTTACTTCTGAAATTATGGAAAAGCGTATATCCAAGTTTTATTTTATTTTTGTTAAACCCAATGTTTTGAAAACCGGATCGGACCGGCCGGTTGAACCGGTCCGACCGCGACTCGCTGAAACAGTCGAATCCAGTTCGGCTTAAAACCTGGATTTGTGAAAAACCGGTAGGTTGAAAAATCGATAAAACCGGTGACCCGAGTTAATTTAAAACCTGATTCTTAAAAATTAACTTAGAATTAAGTGTTTTCATTATTACTAGCTAAAATTTAATATTTTAGAATTAGTGTTCAACTATCACTATTTAATTATTATTTTTATTTTCTTAAGAAACAATGTAAAATATATATATATATATATATTTTTTGACTCTCGTATATTATTTTTATTTTATCATATTCATACAATACGAGATGTTAGTTGTAAAAGTAAATAAATATGATAATTATAACTGTAAATCATTTGTTTTTTTCAATGTTCACATAGTATTCACTATTCAGTTTTTACTATATAGTATATAGTTAGATTTATGTTTGTTGTTTATTTTTAGTTAATAAAATAATAAATATATGTAGAAACAAAGTTTATAAATTATAAATATATAATTATATTTATTTATTTTCATAAATAGAAAACCCGGTTCAACCGATTGAATCGGTCCAACCAGTCAACCGGTAGCAACATCGAGTCGATATCCGATCTGGTTTTTAAAACATTACTTAAACCCCTCTAGCAGATTAACTTGCATAGCTATACATTGTACAGTATAAACCCCTCCTTAGCTGTCAGATTAACTTGCATAGCTATACATTATACAGAATAAAACTACAAAAGCTCGATTTTTTTTTCGTTAGATGCACTGACTAATCTAGATATATATTTTAGTTCTGACAAAAAAANATCCTTTTTTTTTGTCATCTGACAAAAAAATCTAAGTATAGATTTTAATGGGTGCATAAAGTGTATAAAAGATTTCTATTTCATCTTTATCTTAGAAAATAGTTAAAAACTGAAAAAGTAGTGCTGCACATGGACCCTAGTCTTCTACCTGGCTTCGATTGAAAGCGAGAACTTTGATGTATGTTTCCTGAATCAACACTAGTCTTGGGAATGGACATCTTAAGTTTTGGTTCTATTTATTTATTTTTGTTGGGCTGTTCGTTTTGGAAAATTTGATTAATTCATAAGAGTATTTGACTCGTTTTAAACACCCAAGTAAACTTTTCACCGTCTCAAACAAGATTGTTCAGAGCACACTATTCATGTAAGTAATGGATATTTACTATTCCCTCGTTTTAGTTTAAGTGATGTTTTATATATTTTTTTTGTTTTAGTTTATTAGATGGTTTAAATTTCAGTGCAAAATATTACTCTCTTCATTTCATATTAAGTGTCATTTTAGTTTTTAATTTTTATTTCATTACAAGTGTTTTTTTATATTTTCAATGCATATTTTACAATTTTCTTATTTTTTGTCTTCATGTTTAATTAACTAATTAATAAAAACCAAAAAATTACCAAAAAAAATAAAATAATAAATTTAATATTTTTTAATTCGTCTGTGAAAACCTTAAACATCACGTATGTAGAAATGGATGGAGAAAATATTACTGTATTTAGTATTTATAATTATTTAATTTCTGCTGTATTATTTTTATTATTAAATTAAATGTAACTATTATTGCTCTATATACAAAACTTGAGTATGAGTTGATAACATTTTAAATAGCAATTACTTTTAAACAGTGGAACTATATAAAAGGTGAATGGTGGAAAAAGAGAACTGGATTTATAAGAATCATGTTCAATGCATCTATAAATCTACCAAAACTCAGTGCTTTGACCGTTTTTCTCCATATTGTTATGGTAGGGACAAAATAATTTCACTTTCCTTTATCGATTTAAAGTACATTTATCGTTCACTTTGGATATTTACTCGTGTATTTTATTTTCAAGCATATAATATATTATTTTACTCGAAAATCAAACTAATATCTTACCCCCAAAATAGAATATAAGTTTCATGGTTCTCTACTTTGTAGAGCATGATTGTTTCAAAATTAAATTTAAATTTGATATGCTTTCGTTTTATACTTAAACAAGGTCATANTATATTATTTTACTCGAAAATCAAACTAATATCTTACCCCCAAAATAGAATATAAGTTTCATGGTTCTCTACTTTGTAGAGCATGATTGTTTCAAAATTAAATTTAAATTTGATATGCTTTCGTTTTATACTTAAACAAGGTCATATATGTTAATTTCACACTAAAAGAAAATCTTAAGAAAAAAATTACACTTAAATAAAATAATCATAGTAATAATTAGTATTTTGATGAAAAATACTAACAAGTTATCTAATCAAGTTTTGCAACTGTAAACTACCCAAACTCGGGTTTGAAAGAAATAACACGATATATAACATCATACCTACATATATAACATGGTAATAGAGAGTGATCATGATTTCAGCACACCAGTGGGAGCTGGATGAAAATTATACTTATAAAAGTTAAAACAGCATATGAATATGTTCGAGTGAAAGAATTTGTAGTTCGAGATTATAGAAAATGAAAACCGAAAACTCATTCTCCTGTTTTGTTTTCGGAGGGTTCTAACAATTTTGTGTACGTACTTTTTTTAGAAAATATAAATAGTCGGTGCATTTTTATGACTTTATTTTATAATAAGTAGTATTAAATTACATAATTGTCTGCGGGGGTTCATGATTCTGAGTCTAGTCTACGTCTGCCGCACCCGCACAGCATGCTAATTATTTAAAGCATAATCAGGTACACAATACTTAAAAACAGTAGTAAATGGTTTAAGGGTGTATTATTTCTGGGAGGTTATAACTAAAACCTAATCATCCGATGCAGACGCCACGTCACATCTCATGGATGGCTACCATAATGAGGAAACTACCCTAAGAACCAGCTTGATTTATTATTTTTTTTTTAACACGATTTGGTACAAAGAACATGTCTTGTTTGAACCAACTTGAAACTACCCTTTATTATTTGTTTCNTCTAATCATCCGATGCAGACGCCACGTCACATCTCATGGATGGCTACCATAATGAGGAAACTACCCTAAGAACCAGCTTGATTTATTTTATTTTTTTTTAACACAATTTGGTACAAAGAACATGTCTTGTTTGAACCAACTTGAAACTACCCTTTATTATTTGTTTCTTTTCTGCTCTCCCTCATATACTTTCCCGACAAGACCTGTTGGAAGTTGGATTTACAACACTACCCACACATGTTTTATGAGGTATTTTGTAAACAGATCTATCTTATCATGATTTTTTTGCACATATTATTTCAATATTGCATAAATGAAAATGTTAGCTTCATTCAAATAAATTGATGTATTTTATTTCTGTATAAATTTTATGTCAAATAGTTTTGCATATTGCATTGGAATCGCGTTTCATCATTTACATGAATTAAAATCTAATTTGCACTATAAATATATAAATGAAAGTATATCATAAGTACGTTTTATAGTTTTCATGNTATGTCAAATAGTTTTGCATATTGCATTGGAATCGCGTTTCATCATTTACATGAATTAAAATCTCCAACTAATTTGCACTATAAATATATAAATGAAAGTATATCATAAGTACGTTTTATAGTTTTCATGAAGACTACAACTAATAATCTAGCAGATTTCACATCATTGTCATTTTGTTACTATATAAATTTAGCGTGCAGTTTTCATATTATTGTCATTTTGTCACTATATAAATTTTACATGCAGTTTCTATTTTAAGTTGCCGAAAATGCAAAAAAGGGAAACTGCACATCATACACTAAATTTTTACCATATTTAATCCAATACCTAAATTCTACACCATGATACCTTTGTCATAGACACAAACTTGTCCCATCATAGGTATTTTCTTAATTTCACCATTCTATTTAGATTTTAAACCAATTTACTCAAAAAACAGTTTTAACGAATGAAAATATTTCTAGCAAAAACTTAAGAATTTGTGTTTGTCAAACTATTATATACAAGTTGCAAAAGATACTACACATATAGAAAAGTGTTAAATTCTTCTAACGGCTATATTTTATTTAATATGAAATGATGTATATATTTTTACATGGTAAAAAAGTGAATTAATTACATCCACAAACGATCAACGAAACACTCGAGATAGATAGTTTGTTGGGATTTAGTGAGTTCATGTCAAACAATTTATTTCTGTTTGGTATGATATTGTCTAATTAAGATTAAAAGGATGATATGTTTGGATTTACATTTGGATTTCTTTCCAAGAGACTTCATCATAATCAGAGTTAGATATCTCCATATATATTAAACATTTTTATCCTAAATTTTTAATGTGAGATTTTTTTTGATATCTCACATTCTCCTCCTCAAGCTAAGTATCACACTCATCTCCTGTATTTTTCTTTCAATGAATTATTTTCGAATCTTGTACTAGTAATTGTAAGTTTACTAGACTTTTTCTTTCAACTTGAAGGATTTTCTTTTAAAGATAGTTCAATATTCTTGCAGATTTTCGTTATATTGTTCTTATACAAATTACTAGAATTTAGAAACTCATGTCTAACTCTTTATTTACGATTATTACAATATTATTTATTTTGAGTATGTCTTCATGATTTTTTTTTTGAATTTTTGTACTTAAAATGTCTCATACTAGTTAGAACTGAACATCTCTTTATGTATTAGATATGTCTTGTCTAAATTTTTAGTGTGGACTTTATTTGATAGTTTTCATAGTTCTTACTCTTGGATTTTAAGATTCTTATGCGGTTGATAAATCCAAAACTTTATTTGAAAAACAAGTAGTTTAATACGTTTTAAATTTCCACATACAAAAATATGAACTATAAGAGTCAAGGTTTTATTTTGTTATAATAAATGCTGATATATATGCAAGTGCATGTCTATTATACAATTGGTGTTAGTGCACGGTGACACCCATAACAATTCATACAACAAAGGCGGCTACATTCTCTTTGTTGGATCCGCATGACAATTGTTTTGTTGAAATGTTTATTATTTGTGATTAGGATAAACTTTATGTGCGAGCGTTAAGTAAGTTACATCTTACCAATGACATCATTTTACGTTTTTCCATCTTCTCCGTGTCAAAGAGACAGAGGGGTATACTTTTTTAGATATCTACTTTTTCTTCTCTCTTTTTTTTTNTTTTTTTTTCTTAACGAAAAAGATGTACTTTGATATTTTCTTTTAAGCTTTTGTGAAGCGATGGAAGCCGTAATGTTAAGTCACTGCGATCGGTTGGAGTTTCAAAATATAAAAACTTGTGGTCGATCGAGGTTGCATCAGGAAGGATCATCAACTCTGGCCCAAAAACTCGCTAAATGATATGAAACAATAATATAATCAAATTATCAAAGAAAGGATCTCATTTCACTATCGAAACTATTGTAACTTTCGAGGTTCTTATCGGGCCAGAGTTGAATGGGCATTGATTATCTGGTCTCCTTCGGGCGTAAACAAGCATATTCCGTATTTTGTTTTTTTTTTTGTTTTGCTTATAGTCCTAGGTCTCCCGTCTGCCTATCGAAGTTATAAACAAAATAAACAACAAAGCTCGAAAAAATAAAACTGGTTGTTGAACCACGATACTATTATAAATATACTGCTATTAAATTTGATAGTGACTTGATCAAAGTTAAGAAAATATTGTTCTATAAAACTGCATTTCTATGAACAGGATTTTGTGGTTAAGTAGTACTAAACCGGCCTAAGACGCAAACACATTTTAAGTTATATTTTTTTTGCTATGTCAAATTAAATTACATTATTTTATTCATCTAACGCAAATATGAATTCATGATTTAGGACATATTTGAATGTCTTAGATAAATGAATCCATTTGTAGGCTTGTGATTCCTTTCGATTTAATCAGGTTAAAATGTTTAAACTGCATTTCACTACAATTAAGTTTTAATTAAAACTTATGGATATTATTTGAAATATCGATATATATATACATGATTTTGCTACTTAATTAACAACCAACATCTCCTAAAACTAATAAACGATATTACCTAAACCTAACATCATCATATCTCACAATATTATAGTACTTATTACTTAATTTGGACAATTTAAGAACTTATTGATTATCTTGAAATGGTTAACTAATAGTATGTAATAATTTAAAGAGAAAGACAACGTAACATTTTTATAAAAGAATAAATAAATTAATCATATAACAATTATTTAACCAATTCTATTATAGAAAGAAATGAATATACGGTCTGCCTATACTTCCAATCATTACGCAAAGACATACTAATTCATTTCGATTATTTAACCGACATACAAAATTTCTACATCTATTAGAATTTTAATCAATATATAAATATTACCGATTTATAATATATACTTACAGTTATCCAACTTTATAATTACAAAAGACAACTATATTCTGTCTTTGATACTATCACAATTCCAACAAAAAATATTTTTGAAAAAAATATTATACTAACCAAACATTTTACAAATAATACATTATCAAAATATATTTCCAAACAATCTAAAATACTAAGTTTCATTTATAATACTTTTTTAAATTTAAATAAATATTATTTAAAAAATAAACAACTAAAAGAAACTTATCTTAAAAGATCGAAAATTCGAAAATTAACTATAACTAAACCTTTTCTGGGTTCTTATTTCATCAAAATTGAAAAAATATTTTTATCGATAAGAGACATTAGTCAATGTGATAGCCTATTTCATTTAAAAATGATTTGAAGTTACATTTATTTAAAATACAAAACAAAATTAAAATATTATAATATATAAATATAGAAGAGTATATAAATGTAATTATCATTATAAACCCAAAATTAATATAAATTATAAAATATCTCTCTACAAAAATAAATTATAAAATGTGTGAATTTTTTTACATTTGAATATATATTTTCATAATAAGTAAAACATTAAAAAAAAACTAAAANACTTTAAAATGCGGATCGAAATATAGTTATACAAACCATCAATTAGGATATCCAATCAAAAAAGCATATTTTAATGTTGTTCTATTATTAATGTTTATAGCTAAAGAAAATTGATAAGGTTTTAAGTTAAACTAATACGTATTGGATGACATTGTTAGTTATGATCATTTGGATGCATAATGTTTTAATATATCTTTTTTGAAATGATATACATTCAAACATAAATGGATAATTTATTCATGGAACTAATAATACTTAAGAGTATTAATAGAAAAAGTTTAGAAAGCCTATTAAATTACCTTCTTTAAGAAAATGGAAGATTATTTTGAACATACATAAATTGCTTCACATGTATTATTGAATATTCTAATATGGATTACCACAAGTAAAAGATTTGAAGTTAAAATTGATAAATAATTGTTATTGTACAACAGAAATCAATAAAGATTACTTGGACTGGTTTTGTTATCAAATGAGACTGTTATGATTAGATTATAATATTTTAAGGAATGATTTTGCAGGAAAATTAAAAATACAAGAATTATATATTTAGTGTTTTAAATTTAGTGTTGTTATAAACAGTTTATGTGATTAAATTTAGTGTTGGTCTTATAAAATTTATGAAAATGTATAGTTTTAAGATTTGATTAAGTTATATCGCATTTATAATTATATACAAATAGTAACAAATCCAAACAAAGTTATCAGACAATAATTGGAGGTTTATGGAACCACGGAAATGGAATGTAATTCTCCTATTGAACGATCAGCGGCATCATAGGAAGAATATTGAGTAGAAAAGTATATTATATAAAAAGAAGTATATAGTCAGATACTTCGCCATATTATTTAATTTCATACAGTGAAAATGAATTAGATGCTGATTCATACTAATCCTAAGTTGTCGGGAAGAAAGCAACTTACATCAATAGTTGACATTTAAGTCAACGGTAATAACATTAAAATACATATAAATAAAATTAGTGTACGGATAACGCCACACATTTTTATAATATAAACTTGCTTAACTGGAAATTACAATCAACCAAAACCTAATATTTGCATGATCACACAAACTTTCAAATTTTTTTACAAATATTTACAAAATCCTGCATGAATAATTTGATAGGCGTAGAAAACATATATAACAATATATGAGACAAACTCTAGATTTATAAATGTTTTTAACTCCACTGCAGAAACGCGTTATGACAACTAGACGTAGGCGAAAACGCGAAACTGTTATGAGGCTTTGGAGGAAGGTAAACATCGAAAGGATTGGCTGGAGTAGGAGAGACTGTTGCAGCGACGGGTGTGGCTGTTGTCTGTGTGTTTGCGTCGGGGACGTTAGCGGTTGTGATGTCGTGAATGCTTGACCGCCGTTTGTCTTTACAATCCGTGAGCTGTCGGATAAAATATTTTTGAGCGTGCGAAGCAACTTGCGTCGGCGTTCGAGTTGTCACAAAGTTTCTTGCAATGTTTCGCCAATCTCCTTTTCCATATTTCTTCAAACCCATTAGAAATCGTCTGTAAAGAAAGTCAATAATATATCTAATTACCTATAATAAGAAGTTGAAGTAAATATTTGGATATTCTACTAAACTAGTTATAAATTTTTATACCTAGTACAAATCGTCGGTGGCTTTATTGAATAAATATTATTTTAATAACTTCATCTAAAGCAAGGAATTATAGCTAAAAATCTCAGGTGGTTATTTATTAAAAAAACTGTATATAGAGAGAGAAACAAATTAAAACAAAGGTTGGATCAAAAACTATTACCAAAATCTCAAAAGTTCATAATATACATGGTGTTGCACAAAAATTAAATACATAATATACATGGTATTTTCTGAATAAATGTCAGTAGTAATTAAAAAAGCATAATATGTGATATATTTGTAATTAAAAAAAAAAACATAATATGTGATATATTTTAGAATTGTCTGAAGAAGTTAAGTTATAGATTAGTTCAGGGTGTTTTGTAACTTACCGGTGTTCCTCCTCGGTCCATGGAACTCCTTTCTTCCGTTCTTTCTCCGGTATCGGAGCCCTGAAACCATTAGTCATCGCCGGCGAACTTCTCTTTCCTCCCACTACATAATCGCAACCGTAACCGCAACCGGAGTTCTCTAGCCCAAAGAAGTAACCACCTGTGGTCTCGGAGGAGGCGTCATAGCCGTAGCGTGGATCGGGGACAAGTCCGGCCTCGATGTCACTGACGTCATCCAGCAGTTTCTCGTATCGTTTAATGACATCATATACGGTTTTCCCCGGGATCAAATCGGCGATCTTCGACCAGCTCTCTAGGTCGTCTTTGTCGTCAATAAACGCGAGGGCTTTCTCGAAACGTTTGTTTTCCTCCACCGTCCACGTGACATCTTTGACTTCTTGAAAAATCCAGTTTGTGTTCTCTGGAGAAAAACACTTGAAACCACCTCCATTTGTCGACGACATAGCTAGGTGCTCTCCTCTGTTTTTTTTTTCTTTTTTATAAAAAGTCTCGATGAACACAAAAAATAATAATAGAGTGAGAGAGAAGAAGAAGAAGAGAATCAATGGCTTTTTGATTGACTGTTTGGAGTCTCCAGTGAAAGGAGAAAAAAAGAAGCGACTTTTAAAATAAAAGAGGATTTTTCTTGACGAAAGTTATTACAAAAGAGAAAATAAAACAGAGCATAAAGTGGATCTCTTTGTTCGCAAACGAGAAAACAAAAGTGAAGTTTGCTTTTAATTATTTCTTTTTCTACAATTCACGTGATGATCAATAGAGAATACACTGCATTGTTGAAAAAAAGTTTAGATATTTCGATTTAACCAGATATATTTTTCTGAATGTCAAATCATTAATAGTTTATTGTCGCAGTTGTAATCTACCCTGCCAGTTAGCATATGACAACTCCTTCGTGAAATTATGTATGCTGTTTTTTTTTTAACTTTGTACTAAAGCCTAGCTAAATTCGCTTACTATGTGTTGTCTTATTTGACAATTAGCATTTATATTCTATGCTATTATGAAGTGTTATACAAAATTGATGTGGGATTAGACTAAACCAGACGCACGTGTCGATATATGAAAGAAAGTATTTCGTAGTTTGTATTTTATGACAAAGAAAGTTTAACCAATCAAATGAAAAAGACCAGAAAACGACTGTTCAATGGATTGGCCGGTTCTTAATTCGTTGTTTAATCTTACATATATTTATATAGAGAGCCCACTTCTTTGTTGTCAACACGAAATAGCCCTTTCAATATTTGATTTTAATACACACACTTACATAACCTAACACACACACAAAAGTTAAACAAATATTAGTATACAAGAAGCTGGAATATTCCATCTGTAACATATTTAATATATCTAAGGAATTTATTAAGTTGTTCAGTGTTCGTAGAAAACACTGCATTGTCTAATGTTATTTTGTTCATAAATATAAGGATATCACGAAACATATATGTAGTGGAAGTTAAAAAAAA
>OVBX01005235.1:0-13392 GCA_900406325.1 Erucastrum elatum
TGAAAAGAGTCGAATGGTCTAAAGGGCACATGGCTGGACCAGATGGTAGACTAGTCATTATTTATGTTTCATGAGCATGGAGTGTTCCTACTTATGGGCAAGAAGTCGTGGCCTGAACCGGTAAGTAGACTTTTAGATGTGCTGCAGTGAGCATAACCTTAGTCTGGTTGGTAATAATCACAGAGATCAGCCTATCATAAGCATGTCAATGAAGATGGTCTTTTAGGGGAATTCATACCTTGTCGGTTGTTGAATTGATGTGTTCTTTACATGGACAATTTTTTTTAGGGTTAGAGACCTCATATTTATTATACAAGTCGTTCATTTCTCCTAAAAATTAGGAAATATTCACTATCTCATAGAATATTTTCATTTTTTGAGATATCTATAGATATCAAAATATTTTGTTATTCCAATATATTTAGGAAGACTGTATCTACACTGATTACATAGCTTAAGGAAGATTTCCATTTATTTTGGGCAGGAAAAATTGTTGACCCGGAATGCGGAACTTGGAATCGGAAACTGGAACCCAGAAGCCGGAAACCAAAACCAAGATATCAATGTCATGATTTAATCCAGAAGTTCTTGCTGTAAATCAAGATAACCCTAAAAATTAATAAATTTTATTGTCCCAACATTATTAGTATACAGACTTTTTACTATCCCCTTATTATTATTTTATGAGCACTCATAGAAAGTAACCTTCACTTCATGTGTGATTTACATGAGTGTCATTTCCTAGGTGGCACTCTCACAATGACTCTCACCCCTTTTGTATCAAGACCCTTTAGTTACTAGAATTATTACATCATGTGCCATTGGGCATTAACAATAGAAATACTTCACATATATACTTCCAACCGAGTTTCGTATAGTCCTCTTTATAATATTATCGTCAATATACTTCCTAATGTCGTTTATAACATTATGATATTTCATATCTACTTATATTGAGTGAGAAAGACATTCTGCATATGATTTTCTTATATTGAGACACGACAATATAATCCCTAATGATTACATCCCAATGTATTATGATATTCATTGTTTTCGTTGACATTTTGAATAGCCATATTTTGTCTCCATCGTACATATTTATGCTTTTCATGTATATTTTGACGTGTATACATTGGTTCGTTGATATTTACAATTGGTTCGTTATTGTATACATTGGTTCGTTGATATTTACATTGGTTCGTTGATGTATATTTTTACGTTTAAAAATGTTTTAAGCAAAGACTCATGCATTTTTATTCAATTTAATCATATTACACGTAATCTCAGATAATTATAAAACCATTTTTAAAAAAGATATCAATGAATAAAACATTTTTATTCAGTTTAATCATATTACATGTCTTATTGCATTTGGATGGCAACGATGGCAAGATATTTTGGTCAATTTCGGTTTCATTTTGTTACTAGGTGATAACGTTGATTTCTAAGAAACTTTAATGTTTAAATTGAATAATGGCTGATTGCACTTTCAAAACAATCTAAAACGAAAACAATTATTTTAGGATACTCATGCATTTTTTGAATAGGTAATATTGCAATAATCACGCGTAATTATTTATGATTAACATTAAATCATAAATACCTTCCTGCTGTGACAGGATATTTGATAGGAGATAATTTAGATGATTGGACATGTTTTATGTTATTATCAAAGATTCATTGTGATCGTGATTGTCATTAATATGATTGATCATATTACGTGTATAATAAATTCAATCAATACGAACTTATGGAAAAAAATGATTGCATTAGTCAATATGTATCAATCATATTGTCTAATTGATGTAGGTTATATCGCATTGTTTCCATATTTTAAATTCTCCACGTACAAATTGGCATCTTCCTGATTTCATCATTTATTTTAAGACACTACAAAAAAAGTTGCCATTGATAGCACATTCTCATAGCTCGTTTTACTGAACTGCTATGTTACATTAGTCAGAATTTTTATTTTAATACAATAGCATTAGATACACGCTAAGATATAGTTAGAATGACCGGGAAACAAAAATTAGACTTTCCGCGAGACACTTAGCTAAAATCCCTAATTCTCTAACTTTTCCCTCTCTTCTCTCTCACTTTTCCCTCTTCTCTCTCACTTTCCCCTCTCGTCTCTATCACTATTCACTTTAACCCTAACACTAAAGTTCGATTCTACCGCTCTCTCGATTCCCCACTCGTCTTCGATTCACATCCAGTTCTCGACCTCAAGGTATTGGATGTCGGAATTACGACATCTCTGCTCATCTCCTCCTCCCTCCTTCTCCTCGAAATCGAATTGTTTTGAGTTATGATTTTTGTTGTTGCTTAGATTTCTTGCTTGCTTTGAGTCCTATCCGTAACAAGTTTATCATTTTGTTGTTGCTTAGATTTTTGATTCTTGATTGTAGATTTATCATTTTCGCATTTGCATTGTAGATTTATCATTTTCGATTTACACTATAAAAGGTTGTAGCTTCGGTTTTGATTTTGTCTAAAAAATATATTTGTTTTAAGTCTTCGGTTTTGATTCGATTTATTTTGTATGAACCTGAGAACAACTTGACAAATCGTTTATCTTACAACTCAGACAAAGTCTTCGGTCTAGATATTAGTTCGAACTCAGAATGGTGGATAAAGAATGGGTGCATCTAAGCAGGTAATAAATTTAATCATATATGTTCGGTTTCATTTTATGTTTCATTTCTACTTGTTTATGGTTTTCTGCTTTTGTTTGTCACTCACAGAATTGATCCAGCTTATGAGATAGGTGCTTCAAAGTTTGTAAGGGATGTAGCTTCTGCTTTGGGAGGGATTGATATGATTGTATGTCCCTGCATTGACTGTCGTAATATAGATCGTCATCCAGGCAGTGTGGTCGTTCACCATCTTGTTACTAGGGGAATGGAGGAGGGTTATAAGACGAGGGCTGATTGGTATCTACATGGAGACTTGAACTCAGGGGTTGCAGCTGAAAGCAGAGTTACTGATTGGAATGAAGAGGTCTTTGGGTTATACAGAGCTGCTGAGTGTTTTGATGAAGAGTTAGCGTCGGGGGATTTATCTGAGATGGCAGAGGGGGACGACAAGAAAGAAGATGAGTTCTTGGCGAAGCTAGCTGATGCTGAAACACCATTGTATCCAAGCTGTTCAAACCATAGCAAGTTGTCTGCAATTGTTTCACTGTTTAGATTGAAGACACAAAATGGGTGGTCTGATAAGAGCTTCAACGATCTGCTGGAGACACTGCCGGAGATGTTACCTGAGGAAAACGTGCTGCATACATCTCTGTATGATGTGAAGAAGTTTTTGAAATCCTTTGACATGGGGTACGAGAAGATTCATGCTTGTGTCAATGACTGCATTCTATTCAGAAAAAAATTCAAGAAGCTTGAGAAGTGTCCAAAGTGCAAGGCTTCAAGATGGAAGACTAATATGCACACAGGCCAGAAGAAGAAAGGAGTCCCACAGAAAGTCTTGCGTTACTTTCCCATAATACCAAGATTGAAGAGGATGTTCCGGTCTGAGGAAATGGCCAAGGATTTAAGGTGGCATTTCAGCAACAAAAGCAGTGATGGAATGCTTCGCCACCCTGTTGATTCAGTGACTTGGGAACAGATGAATGCTAAATATCCTACATTTGCAGCTGAAGCAAGGAACCTCAGGCTTGGTCTTTCAACAGATGGATTCAACCCATTCAACATGAAGAATTCGATGTACAGTTGCTGGCCTGTTCTGTTGGTAAATTATAACTTGCCACCTGACTTATGCATGAAGAAGGAGAACATCATGCTTTCACTGTTGATTCCCGGTCCGCATCAGCCTGGTAATAGCTTAGATGTCTACTTAGAACCCCTCATTGACGATCTAAGCAGTCTGTGGAGCATTGGAGAGTTGACCTACGATGCTCTAAGTAGATCAACTTTTACTCTTAAAGCGATGCTGCTCTGGACGATCAGTGATTTCCCAGCTTATGGAAATTTTGCAGGCTGCAAAGTTAAAGGTAAAATGGGGTGTCCGTTGTGTGGGAAAAATACTGATAGCATGTGGCTAAAGTTCAGCAGGAAACATGTCTACATGTGCCATAGAAAGGGTCTCCCACCAAGTCATAGTTTTAGAGTTAAGAAGAGATGGTTCGATGGAAAATCTGAACATGGGAGAAGAGGAAGGATACTTACTGGGCGTGACATTTCTCATAACCTGAGAAATTTCAAGAATGATTTTGGAAATTTCAAACGAGCTGCAAGTAAGAGAAAGAGGATTCAGTGTTCTGTGGATTTAGGCTCTAACAGTGAAAGTTTATCGAGTGAATCAGAGGAAGAGGAAGAGGAGGAAGTACAAGTAGATGAGGAAGAGTTATCTAGATGGAAGAAGAAGTCAATCTTCTTCAAACTACCTTACTGGGAGGTATGCTTATTTCATTTGCTTTAATGTTGTCCATTGTTACTTTTTCTTTGTTTAACTTCAGTTTTTCTTTTTCTTCTATTATTATTAGGATCTTCCGGTGAGGCACAACTTAGATGTAATGCATGTGGAGAGAAATGTGGCAGCGAGTTTAGTGTCAACATTGTTGCATTGTGGGAAATCAAAAGACGGTCTTGCAGCTCGTAAAAATCTTGAGGAACTTGGCATTCGGCAGGATTTGCATCCTAGAGTCCAGGGTAAACGCACATATCTTCCTCCAGCACCGTGGTCTTTGTCGAAGGCAGAGAAAAAGATCTTTTGCAAGCGTTTATTCGACTTCAAAGGGCCAAATGGATACTGTTCTAACATATCAAGAGGTGTGTAATTGGATGATTGTAAAGTCACAGGTTTGAAATCACATGACTATCACGTCTTGATGCAACAACTGCTGCCGATTGCACTTAAGGGCTTGTTACCTAAAGGACCGAGGCTTGCAATATTTAGGTTATGCGCTTTCTTCAATCTGTTGTGTCAGAGAGTGATTGACAGGGAGAAGCTTTTGGTTATGGAAGCTGAGATTGTTGAGACTCTGTTCTTGTTTGAAAGGTTTTTTCCTCCTAGTTTCTTTGATATCATGCTCCATTTGACTGTGCATCTAGGAAGAGAAGCCCGGCTTGGTGGACCTGTCCACTTTAGATGGATGTACCCTTTTGAAAGGTATGATTTTAATGATTAAAATTTAAAATTCACCATTCTTTTGCTAACCTATCTACACTGACATTTGTTTCAGGTACATGAAAGTCCTCAAAGACTGTGAGAAATCCTGCAAGACCAGAAGGGTGCATTGCTGAATCGTATCTAGCAGAGGAATGCATCCGGTTTTGCAGTGAATTTCTGAAGAAGAGTACTAATGTCCAAGAGAAAGTTGACAGAAATATGGAGTATGAGAACACATCTATTCTCGATGGTCGTCCAATATCCACCAGCACTTCAGTTACTCTCACTGAAATGGAAAAGAAAACTGCTCATCTTACGATCATCCAAAATATGGCTATCATCGAACCTTACGTAGAGTAAGTATCATATTACTCATTCATCAACTCTTTACGATCTCAACCATTTTTATTTAACTGTTTTTTTTATATCTCTTACAAGTCAGCATCTTCAATATTTACAAGACACAAATGATAGATGTCGGCGAGATGCATCAACATTATGGAATATGCATACTAAGAATTTTGCATGTTGGCTAAAAGAAAAGGTAATGAGTTTATGTCTAAATATATCTTGTTATGTTCTGCCTCCTATATCGATACTGAGATGTTTTGCAATGATTATATGTGAAACGTTGGCAGGTGCCTCTTGATTCGACAACACATGATGAAACACTTAGGTGGATAGCTTATGGTCCACGTTGTTCTGCAAGATCATATACAGGATTTATAGTAAATGGACAGAGGTTTCATACAACATCTGTTGATAGGAAGAGTCAGAACAGTGGAGTTTATTATGAGGCTACAGCAGTGTGTCGTTCTAGTGCCAAAGATACATCACAGGTGGTGGATTTGGTTTCCTACTATGGCAGGGTAACTGATATCATTTTGGTGGATTATAATATCTTCTATGTTCCTCTGTTCCGGTGTCAATGGGCTGTAAAGGGTAATGGAGTGAAGATCGAAGATGGTTTTACACTTGTTAACATGAGTCATAGTCAAGCCTCCTTTGCAAGTGACCCGTACATACTAGCATCTCAAGCGAAGCAAGTCTTTTACTCTAGGGAAGATGAGTCTTCAAATTGGTATGTAGTCATGAGAGGTCCTTCTAGACGATACAGTAAGGAAGAGACTCACGAGGGAACTGCAGACATTGGACCATTGCCATCAGATATAGACATGGATGTTGACATTGATGAAGCTGAGAATGCTAGAAGTGACTGTGAAGGCATTTATGTGTGAAACGTATCCTTCGTTGGTCAGTGTGTATTTGTTGGTCAGTGTGTCTTTGTTTCCGTGTCTTGTGTTTGCATGGTTTTTGTGTCTTTATTTATGCGTATCGTGCTAGCTTGGTCATTGTGTCTTAGTTGATGTGACTTGTGTTTTGTATATTATCTGTTTATGTATGGAGTTAATTCAGACTTTCTTATTTTGTTTCAGGTAAACTGAGATGGGGCGTCCAAAGAAAAGCACACGTGGTAGGAAAGCAGGAAAGAACAAAAAGAAAGTTGAAGACGAGGTTGAGTTTGTCTGTACAATAGAACAATGTGATGCAGAACAAGAGCAAGCTGAAGGCGATGAAGAGGAACAAGAGCAAGCTGAGAAACATCTAGAGGAACACGATCAAGATGAGGAACAACAAGAGGAACAAGAGCAAGCTAAGGAACATCAGGAGGAACAAGAGCTAGAGCATGATGCCGATGAGCCTCAAGGTGAGATCGAACTTACTGAAGAACCTATAGGTTCAACCTCCCGTAAGAGAAAGCGTGGACCAACAATGATGAGAGACCTAGCTAAAGATCCAAATAGCAGAGTTCATTTGGAGTTCACTTTCATGGGAGAACCATATGGTCCTGGTTCAGTCAAGCTGTCGTCATATTTAGGTCCATTGGTTAGGGAACACGTGCCTGTTACTTTAGAGAGTTGGAAGAATCTCACTGAAGAAGTGAAGACTGTGCTCTGGAAATCAGTCCAGGTGACAATTTCAATACAATGATAACTATTAATTAGCAAAGTTTGAATACTTACTTGGTAACTATGTGAGTGCAGGCAAGGTTTGAAGTTGATGAGGACTACCAAAAGGTTTCTGTTCTGAAGCAGATGGGTGGATTATGGAGAGCATCCAAGTCACGCCTAGTTACACAGATTAATCAAGCAGAAAATAACCAACAGAGGATGCAGCTCAGACCCAAGAATGTTCCTCTTGCAGAGTGGCGCAAATTTGTTAAGCTGAAGACTAGCAAAGAATTCAAGGTATGCAATTTTTATCTCATATGATCTTGACTACAACGTAGATTACATATTAACAAGCATATGATAGGTTCTGAGTGATAGCTACAAGGATAGGAGACGCAAACAGATTCCTCACACATGTAGTCGAAAGGGAATGGTTAGGCTAGCAGAAGAGATGGTAAGCATACTACATATTTGTTGCTTTATAGTTGATTAGAAAAATCTATTGATATTTGCTATTTTTCATAGAAAAATAGTTCTGACAACCCATCTGAAGTGTCAAGACTTAAAGTCTGGGTGAAGTCGCGTACAAGAAAAGATGGAACTCCAGTTAACACAAATGCTGCTGAGAAGATTGTGAGTTTAAGAAATCATCAGCTACGCCTATTAAAATAATGATCTAATGTTTCTGGTTCATTGTTTCCTACAGCAAAAGGTGGCAGAGATAGTTAATGGTGGTACTCAGACTGCTAAAAATGAAGATGAAGATACACTCATTCAGGTTTTAGGACCTGATAATCCTGGCCGGATGAGAGCAATGGGAAGAAACATCAGTAAGACGAAATTAGCTTGCTTCAATGTCAACCACAAATCTATTTCTGATATGCAAGAGAAGCACAATATTCTGCAGCATAAGGTTAATGAGTTACAGTCTGAACTTGTGAAAGTGAAAAAACAGGTTAGATATATCTTCAAGAATACATATAGATAAACAATTATACAATAATTATAAGATTTGGGTTGGGTTTTTGTTACAGAGAGAAGATAATGAAGTGGGGGAAAACTCGGCTGCTAGAGTAAGTCATATATGTAGATACGACTGGAAGCTTATTTCCTACTTTACAAACTAACAATTTTACTCCTGGACACTTAACAGAGTGTGAACAAGAGATCACAAAAGAGGTGTCTTCTGATAGATTGGGCTGATGAAGATGGAAATGTTGCTGAGGGCCGTATCCTTGATTCTGAACCAACTGACATAGTGAATGATAGTCGACTAGGCCCTACCGATCTTAAGGTCTTCGTTGAAGCAGCTACTGAACCAGAAGCATTCCTCTGGAGACCTGCGACTAACATGACCACAATTAAAGAAGCTGTTGGTTTTATTATTGCATGGCCAAAGAATAAATGTCTTGAACTAGGACTGGGGCTTGAAACAGAAGACATAGCACCACTGGTAAATATTTTTCTCTTGCATTCACATTCTAATTAAGCTCATGATTTCGCCTATGATGAGTTTGTTTTCTGAATGTGTTTACAGGGCTCGAGAGCAAATTCTCTCAACAAATGCAAACTTTTAGATTTGTCTGATGATAGTGTTGTTGTCGGTGAAGGGCGTTGGCAGACACAAGAACCAAAAGCATTGGTTAATGGACTTCCTCTTGGACCTAAAGCTGTTAAAGTATTTCTGGATGTTGTGCATGAGGAGGGAACATATTTATGGAGGCCTACGATGGATGTTGCAAACCTTGATGACTGCTTACACTCTTTCATCTCATGGCCTGCTCGCAAAGTTTTCTTTGACAACCCACCTGCCGCAACAAGACAACAGTCTCCTACTCCAAACACTGTCTCTTCAGGAGGAAACGGAAGGGAAACAACATCCACAAATACTAAGTCTCCTGCAAAAGGCGCAAAATCTGTTGCAACAACATATGTAGCTTCTGAGTCTCCATCTGATGAGTCTCCACCAACGGATCAGGTATATTTTTTCAATCAACTGATCAGATATTTTTTTCTTATCAATCTCTGTGTTTTGAAGTTGTTTTTTTTTGTATATTGTAAAGCGTCAGATTAAGCTTGGATCTCAAGCTGTGAAACCGAATCAAAAGTGCAAGCTGATGGATATTGGTGGGAAGAAACGAGTTGTTGGTGAAGGACGTGTGCACTCAATAGACCCATCTCAAATGGTCCACTTTGTACGCTTAGGTCCGAAAGCAGCTAGAGTTTGGGTGGATGCAGTGCTTGTGGATGATGCAGATGTTTGGAGGAAATCAGATGAGATAGAGTGTTTGAAAGATGCACTTGGTTCATCAATTGCTTGGCCAATTGATAAATTGGTCATCTTTTAAGCTGCTGTAAGTGTTGTGTTTTGTGTTATATAAACCTGCATTTGTAACTGGTTAATTGATGGGAGTATATATTGTTGCAGCCTGCAGGGGGAATGAAGAACTTAGGTCCTGATCATTAGCTAGTTTTAAGATAGGCTAGTGAACTTCAATTCATGTATGATATTATGTCTTATGACTTGGGTTTCTGTTTTTCTATCGGCATCAGACTTTGGTATCTGTTTTCAGTCGGCATCAGAACACTTATGTGTAATGCCTTATGTATTGGAGACATATTTTATGAATGAAGTTGTTCTTTTATGAATTTCTATTTTGGTGAAACCTAATATTCGAAACAAGCAAATCATAGCTCTTAGACAGATAACAATAGCAAAAAAAAATGTTATTATTTCAAATCATAGCATTGAAAATTACATATAATTGTAACTATCATAATATTTTACCAAGCTATAAAAACTTGTAGTATAGCACTTATAAACTGCAATTACCAGAATAAGCTTCTGCTATTGTAGAACTCCTTACGATGGCACAAAATTCGTATCGTAATCAATTTGTAACAGAAAATAATTGTGCTATAGATTTGTTAATAACATCACCCATTTAGTGTTATAGTAAACCAACATTTCGTAGCAGTACAAAACAATGCTATCGTAGGAGGGGTACCTATGATTGCTGCCGTATACATAGCATTTACGAAAACGCTATCAAACACCTAATATAGCATATAACCCGCGCTAACAATGTCCATATTTCTTGTAGTGAGATTTTTAAAAGTTTATCAAAATAATTTTAACATTTTCGATTTATGTAGCACATACCATGTATAAATAGGTACTACCTAATATCACTCTCAACTCACAGCAATCTCATTCTCTTATCTAGCTCATCGTATATTGGCAAACAAGAAAAAAATCTACGTCATGGCATTGTTTAATCCAGTAGCCGACTTGAAGCCATTCAATAACATGTGGAGAGTCATGGTGCATATTGTTCGCCTGTGGAAACAATACTATGCTGCCGGTGGAGAAACCATTGAAATGGTGCTTATTGATATCAATGTAAGATTATTATATCCTATGTAAAATTTAAAAATGATACTATGTTTGCTTTGACGGTGCCTACATTTTCCTAAGGACATTAAATTATATTCGTACATGGAGATAAAATTCATGCAAGTATGAAAAGGGAGTTGGTCAACCAGTTCGACCATTTGTTGGTCGAAGGGAGAGCAATAACTTTCACCAACTTCTCCCTTAACCATTCTGTTGGCTCATACCGAACAACTTAATGAACAACCATTCCATTTTGTAATTCGAAATATGTTATTTTATTATTGTAGCACGCTGTATGTATTATTTTTCCAGATTCGGTGCATTCTTAGAGTTACTTAAAGTCTGAAATATCTTTATATGAAACAGTAACATCGTCGTAAAGGTGTTGCTTATGGCGCACTTGCTCACGAATTCCATGATTTATGGAATGCCATATATGCAGAAAATGTGTTTTGTGTGTTACAGTTTTGGAAAATTAATTGGGGAACATGTAATAATATCTTTTTTTTGTCGCATATATACATGTTGTTGATAACATTAATTTTTGATGTTGTTGAAACTGTGTTATAATCCAGAAAAAAGACGGTTGAAGAATGTTTCTACCATTGATGGCGTTTCCAAAATATTGTTTGATCCCAATAATGTGCCAGAAATTGATGATCTCAAGAAGGTAATATACCTTATTTAAATGCAGACTTTTTAATATAGGAATTAAATATCAAATTTGTAATACCCTATTTACGATCATAATAGAATTGGAAATGGAGGCATCTGAAGACCATATTCTCCGCAAAGGAATTTATTGTGTTCTTTATAACACTTTTCAAGTATTTTATTTTTGTATGGTTTTATGCATTCGTTTTATCTCTACTTTATAATTGATTTACTTTGATTTTTGCTTACTTTTGAGTTCCGTATCTAATCTTCGAAACTTTCAAAAATTAAAAAAAAACAAATAAAACTCATTATATATGTTTAAGGTATCCACAAAAGTAAAAATATTGCCGATTTGATAGAAGACATAATTTTATTTTATATACTATGTTATAGATACATGAGAAAATTAATTACTACTAATTCATGAATATGATATCCTTAAATATATTTACCCCGCGCAGGGCGCGGATCATCACCTAGTATATGTTATAATTTGATCACCTTAAGTTAATTACCTTAAATAGTAGTTTATATATTTATCATTTGATAAATTAGTTTAGTTTTCTGCAAATTACATTTGTTTAAAAAAGTATGTTTTAGAAGTTTTTATTGTTTGTTTACTTGTTTGATTTCTTTTTGCTAGTAGTTACTTGTTCTTATTTTTAAAATAGACTATTATTATCAAAGTTTTCCAACTTAGATCTCTTATAAATTATATTTTATATATTTGGCATGGATTTTAATTTTTTTTAAGAAATTCATAAGTTAAATATGAGAAAATTACCTGAAATAACCAATATGTTTAAAGAATTGTTTTTAGAAACTCATCAAATTTATCATTAATCGGATAACCTACTAATCATCTAAGCAATTCCATAATTCTCAAACTATATACCCTTTAATAATTTGTGCATATATTTTTTTAATTAAATTATTATTTTAAGTAATTATTTCATTAATGTTATAAGTAGAGAAAAGAAAAGAGGAATTGATGTGTCTTATTCAGTGCCGGCTTAGATGAAATGGCGTGCAGTGCGACCGCCCCGGAGTCCATGATATTACAGGTCTATTTTAAAAACATATATATTCTTTGAGAAAAAAACTAAATTATATTAAGAACAAAATAAATATACATCTATTTCTAAACTTTTTTATCTTATATGTTTTTATATCTAAACTTAAGAAATTTAAGATAAATATTTTTTTAAATCATGCTAAAATTGTATTTGTAATTTTTGCCCAAAGGTCCTGAACAATCATGAGCCGGCCATAGTCTTATTCCATGAATAATGAGTAATTTATATATGATTATAATAGCTTGGAAACAAAATCTAACTTGGAGAATAAGTAAAACTTGGTGAACAAATATATCTAATTTTTTTCATATGGACATCATTACAATATTCATAACACTTAGGCTTGATGTCCATTATACCAAAGTGATTTCATGAAAATAAAAATAAGATACTTATCTCAATAAAGGCATGGAGTCAGAAGGTCTGGTATAGAGTTGATAAGAATCCTCTACATATTATTTGTGAAATGATTTGTACATGTGTCGCTACTACAATCACTCTCGCCAAAAAATGATGACATGACACTGAAAAAAAATGACATGTCTTTACAAAAATGTGATATGACATCATACTAATTATAAATTAGAAAATTTACTTATAAAAGATGACATGACTTGTGATTTAATATGACATAGACAATTACATTTAATGTTAGTTTATATTTTTGGTAAACTTTTTAAAATTCTAAAATAAAAATTTATTTAAATTCTAAAATAAAAAAAAAATTATTAAAATATAATATAATATATATATATATATATGTGTATTATATTGACTTATAAGACTCGAGGATAATATACATATTTGAATAAATAGTCTTGTGCTATAAATAAAATTTTATTCTTACCATATATAATCTAATTATATCAAATTTTAAATAAAATAACATAAAATTAACTAAACCTAAGCAAAAGAAACATGAATATACAATTACATTTATTGTTTCTTTTTCTACATCGCTAAATCAAATATTATTTTTAAATTTAAAATTATATTTAAAATTATTAGTTTTGCGCATGTCGTAGGAAAAATTCTAATTCTTTAATAGTTCTAGTAAGTTATGTCTTAGTTAACATGTGTTGTTAGAATGGATGTGGCGATGACACCTAATCATTGAATCAAAAGTTACAGCTTTAATAATGTTTCTCACTTAATATTTAGGAGGTTATTGATTTGATTAAATTATATA
>OVBX01005238.1:0-13390 GCA_900406325.1 Erucastrum elatum
TATATATATATATATATATATATATATAATGAAATTTCATATTCATACGATTTTTGTTTAGATGTATCTTGCTTGAACGAAAAAATAAATAAACCACTGATCACAAATTTTTTAATGTGGGATTTTTATCATTTTTTCGTAATCTGTAGACGTTTTAAAAAGTCAAAATATAACATATATGAAATTTTTTTTTTAATATATGCTTAATGTGATTTTTTACTAATATAAAGTTAAACAAAAAAGGTAGAGAATACATTTTTTATCAAATATGTATGATTTTTAATCATTAATTTTCATATATACATTAATCATATTAGGTAATTTCGTAGCTTTAATTTAAAAAAATAACTTAAAACTACTAATTAATGTGATAATTATTTAATAGAAAATATAATATAAATTTATATGGACCAGTTTATTTTTATAAGGATTCATAAGAATCGTTCTAATGATGACATGTGGCTACAAAACAAGTTGTAATGTTCCAGGATTAATATATAGGGGATGAGTTATCCATAACCAATAAATACTTATAACAATCAAATAATTAAATCAAATATATAAACAAAAAATAACCAAACCAAATTTATAAACCAAGTTTAACTATACCAAACTTTATTTATTTTCATATATATAATTAAATTTTAATAATCTAAATCTAATATAATTCTCATATATTTTATTAACATCCAATTCCTCATAATAAGCAAATTTTTAGATCATATTTGGTCTTTTATTGAATATATTTTAGTTTCTCATAATATATTTTGATTTTATATTAAATATTATTTCATAACATTACATTTTTAAATTATTATAAGTCAAGTTCAATCTCAGTTTTGCTAAAATCATAAAAGCAAGTTTTCTACCAAAATTATAAATTGATTTTTTTCCTGCGCAAAGAGAAAAGGAATGGTCATATGTCTGGAAGAGGTCGAACTGATAAGAAAGTGTGAGCTTCTTAATCCATTTATGATTCGAGAATTCAGAACAACTTCACTACGGAAGAGTTCAGAAAGTGTTCATCTCTTTCTTTTTTAGTCATAAGTACAAGCACCATTGGATCGCTCTGCATCCTATCACCCAACCAAAAGCATATAATAAGGTTTCAAGAAAGATCCTTCGATCAAAGCTGTGGATAACTGCGAGCAAGCGAAGAAGCAGAACAATGGAAGTTTGAGAATTCAAATCTTGGTTTCAAAAAAGAAGAAGAAGGTAATAAAAAGGGAACTCGATCTGAGGGAAGAGGCCATTGAAGCTGAGGGACTTGAGGTAGTAGTCAACGGCATCGTTTGGAGAGGCCGCCGAGGAGGAAGTAGTTCCACCAACACCGACTGTAACACCCCCGAACCGTTCTAGGTCAAAGTCCACTCGACCGACTGCCCAACAATCAAACAAGAACATGGACGACCAACCAAGCTTCTACGATCAGCCGTGCCAACAATCAAACAAGAACATGCACAGCCAATCTTTCAACCTAGACCGGTCTGGAAATGCCACAAGTTAGTTCACCGAAACAGGTCTGCAAAGATACTAAATGAATTCAGACCTTTAGCCATCCCGTCCCAGATCCCTAGTTCCTTGAGATCATGGCCTAAGGCTTTACAAGCCGTATCACAACACAAGTTGTGTTAACCCGAACAAGATTAATAATATCAGAGGGAACCCAAGTCGAATATAAACAAAAAAATTATTAATATAACTTGGATTACAACATTCATAAAAATACAAACGAGTTTTGAGGACTGGCCAAAATATTACAATACAAACGCTTATTGAAAAGTCTATAATGCAAAGGACAACAAAAACTACACCAACTTCCACGTTCCTTGCGATTCATTACTGGTTACCTGCAAGCAAAAGAAGTTTACAACGAGTACGAGCACTAATCGCTCAGTGAGTCACGACTCCCTCTAAAAAGATGATATCCCCCTCCCCCCCCCCCCCNAATAACACACAACAAGCAATCAATCAAAAACAACCAGAAATCTCGATTAAAACACCAAAATGATTTTCTTAAGAAAACGACTCGACAACACTCTTTCAAAAGGGCTTGCACATTCGATCATGTCCCCAAACGGCACACCCATCTCACAACCACAAAGGCACATGAGAATCGGCCGTCAACCTTCCACGGCCCTCCGGGTTCACTGTGACGCGTCCCACAGCCCTTTGTGTATCAGTGATGTCATGGCCCGCCGGGTTCACTGCACACATCCCACAGCCCATTGTGTATCTGTGGAAAAACATCACGTCTGATGTACTCGGCCCTAGGCTGTAATCCCGTCTCTCCGAATCTTCCCATCAATGGCTCCAACCATATAATGAGGCCGGTAGGATCGAACCGCCCACCACTCACATCGGGTCAAACAACACCGAATCACGAGTAAAGCCATTTGCACATAACGACTCCTTTACATAAGATCGAATAATTTAAGCAAGCAATTAACAAGTAATCAGCAATCAAGCAAACAATAAATAAAGCACACAATCACACATCACAAGCAATCTAATATCAAACCTAACGAATAGCCAAAGCAACAATAATTAAACATACAATCTATCAAGCATTCCTAACAATAAAAAATTCACACAAGCAATCAAACAATAATAGATCCTCAGTCAATCATTTATATTATCTGAGATCAACTTATGTAGTGTTAGAAACCTCCATTGTATGTCATCGATCTTTGGTCAAACAACAATCAGACAAGAACATGCTTGGCAAAACATCCATGATAGACAACTTAAGTAAGCACCACCATTCATAAATTACTCAAGACTTTATAAATAATCAACCTTGAATCTAGCTTCACAAACCGACACCAAGACAGATCTAGCCTCCTGCCGAGATCGTACTTAATAATGTCGGGAACCAGCAATAATAAATTCATTAACAAGCAATCAAACATCACCAAAACTCACAATGCTTCAGGATGAGACGGTCGGTCTCTAACTAAGGTTGAAAAGGTTGGATGCTAAATGCTCTGGATTCCTCCTAACGGTCTACGCTTCGCACCTGAAAACTTCTCAAAAACAAACTAAAAACTACTTTATCTCACTAAACTCTCTCTCTCTCTCTCTCTCTCTCTCTCTCTCTAAGGTTACTCACGGTTTTTGGATGGGAAAATGGCAAGGGAAAGGCTTGGTATATATAGGAAAAGGAGTGGTATGCATGGCTGGACAAGTGGCTGAAATTGGTGAAGAAAAATGAACATGTCTCCCACTTTGAAACTTCAGCAGCAAGTAACTGATGCTTCCGGAAGGTTTGAACCTTGATCACTAAGTCTTCTCTTCTTTTAAAGTCAAGTTTCATCTTCTAGAAACACAGTAGCTTGGACGTCAAGACTCCTTCCAACCAATGAGAAATCGACGCGTGGCTCTCTTCTCCCGCAACCAATGAAATCGCGCCACATCATCAACTCCACTTCTGACCAATAATCTTCTGCCCCGTCATCAGCTTCTAGAAATCCTAAAATGAATATACTTGATGAGAAAGTCACACCTGAATGCTTCATTCTGATTTGTTGCTTGCATCTTGCCCGATTAACCGATTTCGACAAACACCGGGTTTCTCGGAACCACCTTGCGTTCTCTTCAACCAAATCCATATCTGAATGCCAACGCCTTGGGAAATATTCCTAAGCTTCTCTTGATGCTCCCTGGTGTGTGCTTCTCCTCCTCGTCCCCTGGTGTGTGCTTCTCCTCCTCGTCCATCTACTCGACCATTCCAGCTTCCAACTCTACCAAAACACAAATTACTCAAACCATTTGAATTCTTCTTCGACCAACATCTCCCTTTGGACCATGCACACCATCCTCAACCAAGTTTTTCCTAATCTAAAGGTTTGACCAAAAACTACGCTAAGCCAGGGTCACTACACCGACCATTCCGCCACCACCCTCTTTTTGGTTTGGTCGAATTCAAAAGAGAAACTCAAGTATTAATGATATACCGTGGATTTTACCTGTTTTACCCATGGTATAAATATGTTTTTACTATATATATATAGAGTCTATTAGGTATGTTTTCAGGATCACAAGCATTTTGGAGTAAAGTGATGTTTTAGCTGCCTTTTTGGAGCTTCAAGGAGAGTTCACCCGAGATGACTATCAAGATCAGACCATCGATATTCAGAGATCAATATCGATCGATGCACATTCATAGAAGACGACATATCGAGATACTAATCGATCGATGTACATCTTGTACCATCGATATCGAGCCGCACAAGAAGACTAGTTTGGCCTCAACCGACTTGAAGCCCAAGACATCTATAAATTGCAAGATTGCCTCTGGCGAGTTTTAACCTAATGAACTCATATTAATAGTTATGCCTAAGTGATCTGGCAAAAGATATGCTCTCATACTTCTTTGTACTTTTTATTCCTTTGACTACTTTTCATTGTTCTTAATAAAGTTCTATTATTTTCTACTACTTTGCAAAAGGTTATCGAACCCTAGATCTAGAAGAAAGATACAAAGAGATTTGTTATCCTAAGGAACTTAAGTGTTCGGTCTTCTAACCTACATCTATGAATCTCTTTTATTACCTTCTTGCCATGAACGGCTTGGCTATGTCTGAGTAGATTTCATTGTTAGATTTAGGGTTCAAATAGTTATGAAGAATTAGCCTCAACTATAGATTGTTGAGTTGTGATATTCATTATCCATGGTGAAACTTAATGCTTATTTCTAGAGTAGTTAACTAGAATATGAACTAGGATTGCATTAATCCATTAATCATTATCATGATATCATATTGTATAAGCTAAGATCCCCTAGGGACACGCGAGAGCCGGTCTAAGATCTTAGTGAGCATTCGTATCAACTCGATTAGAGCCATATCGATCGATACTCCTATAGAGTAATCGATGGACGTAACTAAAGACATATTGGTCGATTTTCTTATCGAATCATCGATCGATACTGTCGGCTTCTAATCAATAGATGAATATAAACACTGTGAGAGCTGATAGATTTATCTAAAGTGTTGAGCTCTTTAATATTATGCATGCAACTTGTTAGGCAGCTATAGCATTATAATACTAATTATCTGAATAGAAATCCTGAATCAACTATTTCTCTTTATTTCTTAAAACCCTCTATAAATTCAACCGAGCAACTACCTTGCTTAAAACCTGCAATTTACATTTAAAACTATTCAACCTAGCATAGTCACTAAGGATTGCATAGTCACTAAGGATTACATCTTTTGTGTTCCCTAGTACTACAAATGAAACTCTTATTTGAGAGAGTAATTCTTTTCTCAGAGTAATTTGAGTGATATCAATTAACAACAAAAATCATGAACATGATCTATTAATGAACCGAGAAAGTCTTTTTTTATTCATAAATGAGTGAATTAACGAAGCAAAGATGATATACACTGAAAATAACAGAGGAAAGTGTTGATATTAAAAATGAATAAACCTCTTTAAGCTTCAATCAACAATGTACATCCCTAATCGTAACAACAACAACATCGTCGAACATTTGAGAACTGGTAATTTCACGGAGGAATTGTATCATATTTATATCTGATTTTTGTCGACAGGCATCTTTCGATTTTAAGATGATTTAAGGCGAATAAATCACACCTCATACCGTTACAGAATCGGCATCGTCGAGTCCGCCGATCTGAAGAGAATGAAGAACACGAAGATGAGCTGCGTACGCCGACTCCAACGTTTTCTTTACTTATGTGGTCGCTGGGCCGAAAACGATTGCGCGACCCAAGCCTAAAAGACGAAACTCATTACTCCGTGTTTCATAATCCGAACACGTGACGAACGATCAGAGAATGTATTTGTGTGCTGGTGGCTTATGTGGAGGGTTTCAGGAGAGAGCCAACTGTATTATATAGAAGAGTTTTTAACATTGCAGGTCATTTTAAGTTATTTATTAGGGACAATTTGCTCGGTACCCATATAGGAGATGGATATTTGCTATTTGCCTATGATTAGACAGAAAGGTAAAATATTGTTGTACTTTTTCCCAAAATTTCCGAAAATACCTCTATTACTCTCATCTTCCTTCCTCTTTCTTCTTCTCCTTCGCTTCTGTTTTTTTCTTTTTTTTATTGCAAATTACCAGAAAATTATATTATTTTTCATTGACCACAAAGCTTTTGTTGCTGTCAGTATAGAAAATCAAAGTATGTTAACATACTAAGAAGATAAATTAATTATAATATATTAATTATTATGTAATATGAATATGAAATTATTATGTAATATAAATTAATTATTCCCCGCAAACAAAAATAGCACTATCAGTTAAACAAATTATTTATATCCATTTCGTATGGTCAAAAAAATATTTATTCAGATTTAAATGAATCATATTTCTAAAAAAAACAAATCAAAATACATTACCAAATCATGTGACCACTAACAAATTATGTAGCGACTAATAATTCATGTATCATCTAGAGATAACTATTTCGTAACATCACGACATCCATTAATAAACCATGTAATCACTAACAAACTATGTAGCGACTAACAATCCATGTAACGGTTAACAATTAAGTTATTAACATGATACAAATTTTGTTAACAGGAAATACTATTTTTTACACGCTAAGAATTTTATTACCAATATATATTTATTTATAAATCTGTAAACAAATCATTAAATAATTACTAAATTATATAATTTAGTATTATTTATCAATTTAATACATTATTTTTAAGGAGAAAACATAAAGTTAACCATTTACTATTAAAATTAACGAGCAAAATAAAATAAATTACCATGTTATAAAATAAGTTAGCATGTTAACAATAATAATATCGTATAAAAATATATTTCTTTTTATATATACCTATGACGTGCTAACAAAAATGTTATTTTGAGAATACAAACAATGATACAGATCAAAACAAAACTATTTGGAACCAGATCTGAATACACAAATAGAAATTATCTGAGAAAACAATTATAATTGTTGTACCAAATAACCAAGAACATATCAGACAACAAAAGCAATAAACAAACACCTCCAACTGAAGAAAATGATCGAGCGGGAAGCAACGCTGACGTAAGCTTTGGACTGAGTCATTTTTTCTAAAAACAAAATCAACTACTAAGTTTTTGCTCTGTTTCGGAGCAACGTAAGGTTTTGGTTCATAGTGATCTGAAATAAAAAAAAACAAGAGAACAATAGAGAAGAAGAAGTTTAACAACGAGAATATGCTATTAGATGTTTCAAAGATTCAATCTGATTGATTTTTTATTCAATTACAAATTAAATAAGAAATATCGTTAGAGATGGAGAAAAAAAAGACCATGAATAAAGTTAGAGGAAGAAGAAGAGATGATAAGAGAGAATACGGAGAAAAAAAAGAGCAGGAGAGAGAAAGCAAAATAGGGGTAATATAGGAATAAAATGAATGATGTCATTTCAAAGGTAAAATCCAAAAGGAAACTCACTTTATGGACATATATGCCAATTTTCCCTATTTATTATAGCAAACGTCACATTTTGCTACACACACTTATCACAACTAGAATTTCAATATTTTATTAGATAAATTACTAAAGATAGCTAACTAAAAATAATTCCTAACTAAATGATTTTTTAATATATTTCACAACCACCACCTCCAACACTACTTTCTGTTTGTAAAAATTATGTTTTTCTTCACCGTGTTTCTTGGTCCTCTTTCAAGAGCGTCGATAATTTCAAGCAAGCTCAATTACCAAGCACTCGTGGTTCTTCTCCCCCTTTCGCCACGAAATCAACATGACAACTTTGTCCTCCACATCTAGCTTTGTAACTCATCACTTTCGCGTTGTGACAGCAGCTTGTGATGTTCATGATCCTGATTTTTTTGTGGTGGCCACCGATTCAGTTGCACAATGAAGCTTGAGAAAGAATGGCCACATCTCACGTTTTTGCATATTTGATCATTTATTTTTAAGTTATTCTTATTTTGGGCCTAAACAATCAAATGTGAACATATATCTTTTCTAATTGCTCTGAAACTTCTAATTGTGCAATGTCACCCCTACAATATACTTGCTGTTTGGTTTATTTTTTTTCAAATATTTTTATGGGTACAAACTAAATGGCTCCATTTCTAGTTGAATACTCTTAATAATATTAACTTCTAATGATATTGAACTAAATATTTTAAATTGTATTGACAAGCTGCATAGAAATATATGTTTAACTTTTTTTATGGAACTTCATAATTGTGATACATTTGTATATCGATATGTACATTATGCTACCTACATAAAATTAACTCTATCCACATTTTATAATAATTCACATGTACACAAGTTAACGTGTACATGATATATATGTTACCAAGTTTCAATACTTAAACAGTAAAATATTGTATGGTATATCTGGAAAGCACGAAATGACAAACTATTCTGAGGGATTGATAGAGATCCTCTGGAATTAGTACATGCTGAGAGTGAAAGTCAGGTCTGGTTTAATACAAATGAGGTGATACCACAGGTAATACAGGAGAACAATAATGAGGAACCCCAAGTCGTAAGCTTGGGTAATATTTGCTTGCTAGACGGATCATGGACACCTGAATCACAATTCAGTGGATGTGGATGGACATGGATGGACAGCGGTGGGAACACTCAACTATTAGGGACACAAAATTTCCCAAGACGAGAATCAGCTTTGCACTCGGAAGTAGAAGCACTGCGATGGGCGATGGAGAATATGCTTCAACACTCGTCATGTCAGAGCTTCAGGACAGACTGCAAAGAGTTGATTTCAATGATTAAGGATCCCCATGAATGGCCAAGCTTTGCAGCGGAATTGGAGAGGATAGAGACGCTACATATATGCTTCCCAGACTTCAGATTTTTTAGCTAAGATAGCTAGATCCTTCCATAGGGAGTTACATTTCATTGGTTGTTCTATTCAGGTCTGGTTGCCCATACCACCTCAATCTTGAGTAATAGAATAGCCGTTTGCCGTTAAAAAAACGGTAAAATATTGTAAATGTGTACACATTAATTCTACTGTCCACATGTACAATGTTTCACAGAAAATTACATGTACACCGGTCCAGTTGTACATTGTAACTTGTGCAATACATATGATGTTTCGTCTATATTTGTATGTACATACATATGTAAGTGTTTCGTCCATCTTTATATGTACATGATCATGTGTACACAAAATATTTCACTATCTACATGTAAAACAAACAACATGTACATCATTAACTTGTACACCTGATAAATTTGGTAGATACATTTTCTGTTTCATTTTGATAAATTTAGTGTATTTTATAAAAAGATATTTAGAACATTTTAGGTTTTATTTAGGTGTGTATATTGCATTTTAATAGTTTTTACGATCTTTATTTAATTTATTTTTAGACAAATCTATTAGCTCCGTCTTGATATCTCATGATTTTAATGGTTTTGCCATCTTAATTTATTGGAAAGAATTATAACTTATTAATAAAATAAGATTTTTCCATTTATAGTCCATTTCATCATTTGGGAGAGTGTAGGAATGTCTAATTGCGAAAACAAAACTTTGGCATATCTTAATTTAGCGAAGAAGACTTTAACTTATTTACAATTGTCATGTATATATTGTACATATTTGTACATTTGCATTTCATAGGGTTTAGAAAACACAATTCGAAGTTTTGGAAAAAAATGAAGAGGTTATTTATGTATAGTGGAAAGTTTATGGTCCGAAGTGAAAATGAGAGATTTGAAATGCAGAAACTGAAAGTCTCGGCTGATACAAAATGATGTTTCTAAAATTGCAAAGGTTGGGGTCGATTTGTAAAAACCATAAGTTATGAGGACTAATTGTGAAAATAATTAAAAATCCACCATTGGAGGAGCTCTCGGGCTTCTTGATCTGAAGATGAACGCGACGCGGGAAGCGACTGCCCCGGAGCTTCAGGACAGGCTAACATGGCTCGAACTAAGGTCATACCAGTGATATCTGAGAACAGCCACGACTTGATGATGAACCGCAATGAGTAAAGCTTTTCGAGTATGAGCCATGGTCCAAATGAGTAATGTCGCCGGAGTGAATCCATCATGATTCTCGCTGGAAGAAGGCGAAAATTAAATCATCAGATTTTCTTAGATGAGTGATTGGAGCTTGCGGTGGTTTGAGATTACACGAGGAAGACAGAATAGGTTGGAGGAAGATGATGTTGCAACACAGCCATGCTTGAGGTCTGAGAGATCTATTTTTTTAGATTCATTTATTTTGCTAGTAATAAAAAAGAAAAAAAAAACAAGAGAATAAAATAATTAGGAAAGTATTCACTTAGTCAACATTATGGTTAGAGTTAAACTGAAAATGGTAGGAATTAAAGTGAAACCTCTATAAATTAATAATTTGGGACTACACAAAAACTATTATTTTTTTATTAATTTATCGAGATACAAATTGAACTAAAATTTTAATTTGGAACTACAAATTATATTAATTTATAGATATTTTTAGTGTACATTAATTTATCGAATATTAATTTATAGAAGCTCTACTTACTCTTTTAAAGAGAAGTGCTCTAATAGAAGAAAGTGTTTTAAAATGAAATTAATACGTAAAAACGACCTAAAATGTAAATTTTTCTATATATAAATAGATTTAGAATGAAATAATAAGTACAAAAATGACCTACATTGTAAATCTTTCTAGGCTTCTTGCAAATTTGACTCAAAACTCAAAGTCAAACATAAAACTAAACTCTCATTTTTTTATTTTTTTCTTTTGTCATATTCACCCCCACAAATTCACATTATTCACGAAAATATCATTCATTTTTATTTTTCGTTTTTTTTCAAATATGATATTTTTACTCTCAACGTCATCATCTTCAAGTATCTACAAGATTGACATTGTCATCAATACCCTAACCACCATGAACAACCATTTTGAAGCTCTTAATGCACCTCAGATCAATTTACACTCTCTCTTTCTCAATTGTTAGGAACTAAAAACAACATCTTTTTCACTTTGTCTCCATATTCATCCAAAAAACTCAAATATTTTTTTGTAATTTTTTATGGTTCATAGAGTCATTCAAGCTTATGATTCTTGGTGGGTTACTTTTGTTTGAGGTTATATGTGGTTGGAGAAGACTTATGTGTGTTAAGGAAGTCATCTCACTAATTTAAGGTATGAAATTGATTTTTTTCCAAATTTGTTCGTCTAGAAGACTTACAGGTAAGTCTTCTGGCCGCAGAAGACGCACTGGACGGCTTACTTGTAAGTTGTCCAGTTTTGTTTGTTAAAAAAAACTCCAAACGACTTACAGGATAAACGAGTTAGTTTTGCATTTGACCGAATTGTGTCAGATATTTGAATTTTCCTAGATGATTTACTTGTAAGTAGTCTCTGGGAAAACAGAAAATCAATATTTTATTAAAGCTAGACGACTTACAAGTAAGTCTTCTCAGGTTAGTTTTGCAATTGGAAAACAAAACTTAAATATTTATTTTTCCCCAGAAGACTTAAACGTAAGTCGTCCAGTCAGACAACTTACTTGAAAGTCGTCCAGGATAAGTTAAGTCGTCCAGATTTTTTTTCCGAGATTCTGGTCAAACCTTGCTTATCTCGGACGACTTTCTTTTAAGTCGTCTAGTTGGAAGACTTACTTATAAACTAACTTGTGACGACTTATATGTAAGTTATCTAGAAATAATAAAATATGGAGTTTTTTGTTTTCCCAGAGACGACTTAAAAGTAAGTCGTCCAGGAAAAGTCAAATATCTGACACAACTCAGTCAAATTCAAAACTAACTCGTTTATCCTAGACGACTTACTGTTAAGTCGTCTGAAGTTTTTTTTTTAACAAACAAAACTGGACGACTTACAAATAAGTCATCCAATTTAAAAATCAATTGCAAAAATGACTTCTCCAGACGACTTACTTGTAAGTCTTCCAAAAAATTCCAGAAGACTTACTTGTAAGCCATATGCGTCAATGTTTACTAAACTTTCATTTCCTCTAATATTATAAAAAAAAATGAACATTTTCTTATTATTTCATGTATATTAATCAATATTAGGACCACTGAATGAAATTTATAACATAATGGTGATATTTATGAGGTTGCTAATATTCATGTTAATCAAAGTTTATAGCTAATGTGTTTTTAACTCATACATGTTCTATGTTTGTTAATGTGTTTTATTTTGAATTTCTGCAGATGATGTGTTAGATACATGCATTTTATGGAGAATAAAATCATCCATATGCTGCATATAAAACAATCCAAGTCAGAAGATTTAACATTTATAGAAGACTTATCAGACGACTTACAGGAAAGTGTCTGATAATAGTCTTCTACAAAGAAAATATTTTCAACACAAACTTGTAAAAAATGTTATATGCTTTGACTAGTTACTATTGTTTGTTTTCATCACTGTTATAGACACCAATGATGAATATTGCTATGAGTTGGAAGAATGGTTAAAATGCGTATTAAAATGTTGTATCAATATGAGGCTGCCAACATTCTTACTTATTAAGATGAGAAGAAGGTCATTGGAGTTTATTATTGCATATGTGAGATCCAAAGATAAGAGAAAAGCTATTGAAATAATGTATTTAATTTATTTCATTGATTTGTAAATCTGTAAACACATTGCTAGAACATATATTACATTTTGGAAACATTATTAATGATTTTACAAAAAAAAATCACAACTATGGGAATACACATGAAAATCACAAAACAGATCACAAACAAAACTATTATATATCATTCATCTATAAAGACAAGCTTGGACTCCACGAGGTGCAGACGACTTCCAGGAGGTCCGGACGACTTCCAGGAGGTCCGGACGACTTCCAGGAGGTCCGGACGACTTCCAAGAGGTCCGGACGACTTCCAGGAGGTCCGAACGACTTCCAAGAGGTCCGGACGACTTCTAGGAGGTCCAGACGACTTCCTTGAGGTCCGGACGACTTCCTGGAGATCCAGACGACTTCCACGAGATCCGGATGACTTCCAGGAGGTCCAGAAGACTTCCAGGAGGTACGGACAACTTCCAAGAAGTCAAGACAACTTCCAAGAGGCCTAGATGACTTCCTGCACATCCAAAAACATTCAAATGGCTTAAAAACAGAGAAAATGAGTGGAAGATTAGATATATATACTTTTATAGAACACACAGCATACATATCCAAGTGGAAGATGAAAACCATCTAATTAAAACCTGCAAAAAAATAGATTAGTGAGAAAGACATGAGACAAAACTGAAAAAATTATATAAAGTTTGGTGTTTTCAAGTCTAAAAGATTAGAGTGGGTTTGAAGAGTTTTAGTTTGAGAAAAAAGGTAAGAACTTTATGCAACAAGAATTTACCAAATGAAGAAAAATCAGACATAAAAATACATGTCTAAAATTAATAGATCTACCTTT
>OVBX01005239.1:0-13388 GCA_900406325.1 Erucastrum elatum
CTTTGTGGGATTACGCAGCTTTTTAAATTAAAGTCCAAAAACTGATCTTGTTAACTTCTGCTTTGTCTGTGAAAAGACAACTTAGTTTTAACCGAAATCCGTTATTTGTTTATTTTGAGACTATTCTTTAATACTTATTTTGTTAAATATTATATACGAAGTATATAGACAGATGACAGCCGCATATTTAGTTGCACAAAAAAAGACAGCCTCTTATTTAATTAAAGTTTATACATAGTGCTGGATTTTTTTTTTAACTCATCGACAACTTTCATTTACCGAACACTGTTTTGATACACTGATTTATCATACCTAATTTGATACTTCAGCCACAGTGGCACAACTGAGTATAACTTAGGAGTACTAGGTACAAAAGTGATTGACTCCCTTGGATCTGCTGGCATCTTTGGACAGCACGAAACCTGTTGATCTTCGAAAATAGATCCCTAACGCCTCAAGTCACCATCTTGAAAGCGATCCTTGCCGCAAGGGAATGGGAGATAGCACAGCATACACACGATCTATCCAAACAACCGCAGACACGGCCCCCGCAGACTGAAAGTGAGACGGAGCCCCCACTGATCTTCTGTAATCCGGATGCAGCTTGGAGATCGGATTCCAAATCAGCGGGACTGGGATGGGTCTTTACAAACTCCGATGGGCAAGAGCTCACCAGAGGATCGCGTGCCCTTCCTCATGTCGGCTCAGCTCTTATGGCAGAGGCTCTCGCTGTAAGAGAAGCTCTCCTGCATGCATCCTCCCTCAACGCCACTCAAATCTGTCTCAGAACAGACTCTCAAGTGCTCCATCGAGCAATCACCACGGGAAGAAGACCTTCGGAGCTCTTCGGAGTACTATCGGACGTCGACGCCCTGGTTTATCCTCCGACATCGCCTCCCCAACTTCATCGCCACTGCCCCCCCTCCCTCTGTTGTCGCTTTGCAATGGGCCTGCTGACTCTATTGCAAAAACTTGTCTTAATTTGTTTTTGGGCCCTAGGCCATAAACTATTTTATTCAAGTTAATCAAATTTGGTTGATCAAAAAAAAAGTGATTGACTCCTTTGCTAACTTATCTGCTGCTTTATTACCTCTCCTAAAAAAACCTCACTCATAGCTGGTTTTCTAATTAAATTGATATGAACTCTAAACGAATTTCTCCAAAAAACAATATTTAAAAGATTGAGATGAGTTTCTCAAAATAAAATCTACAAAAAATTGAAAGAGTTTATTACATGTTCTACATATCATTGGATTAAACATTTTCTTAAATTTTTAATTAAAATATTGTAATTATGTTGGTAAGAGGCATAATTTATACCACTAATGATGCTCTAGTTGCGGTGGACTTCTTGATTCTTCAGCAAACCACTAAAATATTATCATAAATCTAACCAAACAACATAATAAAACTCACATTGTAGATATGACCTCGTTTCTTTGAATTTGACAGACGAATCAGAATATATGTTGGTCGACATGAGATAACCAAACAATTTGTATTAGAGTTTGATAGCTCGAGAGACCACATTAATCCTAGTCAAGACTAAATCTATGCAATAAATATAGGCTTCCATTAAAACACAAGACAAAAAATACGCACACTAAATGGTTCAAACACAAACATAACATTTCTACTAAAATTATACTCCCTCCGTTATCGAATAAGTGTCATTCCGACACTTTTCACACAGATTAAGAAAGTTGTTGAAATATATGCAAATTGTTATTAATAACACTTCTTTGACCAATAATATTTTAGATAAATAAAATTATTTATAAAATCAATGCAGTTTGTAATTAATTTTTAGCTGAAAGTAAGTATAATTTGCATTGATATTGTAAAGTGACACTCTTTGTTGAACGAAAAAAACAGATAGAATGACACTTATTTGAAAACAGAGGGGATACTATCTGGGGGATGCATTTAAGGTCACTATGATTTCAGACAAATATTGTTCGTTTGCATATTCAGTCGTCCGATAGTAAAACAACCAACAAATTACAATTTGCGTCTGTTTCTAAAGTACTGGTTAGTGTCGTAAATCACAATTAAATGCAAACGAACATAATTATATATTATCTATTAATAATAGAAATTCTGATCAATTCTAAAGGATGTGTGTATTTTATATGTATCTCAAATCTTGTGAAAAATTGTGATTATTCGTGTTTTCTTATAAAATGTTACGTCTCTTCTTTATTAAAAGATGCAGTTATTTTAAAAGTTGTGTCTCTTCTTTATTAACAGATGCATCTATTTAAATTGAAAATATGTGACTTTTCAAAGAAATTCAATGAAAGTTTTTCAAAATCTATAAATAGTCCATGTTTATACTTTTCTGAAAGTAAATTTTTGATAATCTAATTGATGATAAAATGGTGAAAAAATAGTTTTATGAAGTTACTTGGTTACATTTTTTTAAAAATGTTCAAATAAAACATTGTCAACAAAAAATATTAGTATAGAACTGAAAGGTTATGTGTTTATTTTCTAATTTTCAATTTATATATGTGTTTTTTCAACAAACAATACTAAAAAAATATCTTTTAAAATAATTACTTAAATTGAAAGAATGTGATTATTTGTATAGATAAGTTGTGACTATTCATATTCAAAAATATACAAAAGAATAAATTTTTGAATTTTAAAAATGTGACTACTGAAACTATTATTTTGAATATCGATAAATAATTTATGTCTATATCTTTCTCAAAGTATAATTTTCATTTCATCAAATAAAATGGTGAAGAACCACTTTTCTTTGTCTCTGATGAGGTCAGCATTTTTTATAGGAAAATAAGAGTCAAATCAGACGGTAGAGATTGCTTTATTATGCTATCTAATGGTCAAGTTTTAGTTACAATTAAATATATGACAACATCACCCATCAGCTACTAATTCAAACAGTGGGTCTTTACGTTTAATTTTCAAAAAGACACAACACTTCTCCTGTTATTTCTGCAACAGACACAACACTTCTCAAGAAACACAACCCTTTCAAAATAAAATTTCTCAACAAACTTATATATTGTTTCCTTACCGGTTAGTAATCTAAACAGTGTGTCTTAATATTTCATTTGTGAATCGTTACTTCTCAAAAGTCACAACCTTTTATTTTTAGTACCAAAAAACACAACCCTTGTTTTGTTTATTATAGAAAAATAAATCAATCAGTTATTGTTGTTTTATCTGAAGGGGGATATATCTCCTTTAAAATGTTTCGGATTGCATAAGTGGAGAGGTGATGGAGTGAATCATGTATTCTTTTTGGCCAACTAAGATTACTTACGGAATTCGAACTTATTTCTTCTCTGAAATTCGTATTTTCTAAGCTTTTACTGCACTTAATTATAATATTTTCTACTCGATTTTTACTTTTCTTTATATTTCTTACTTGGTATCTGATGTTTTGCCAAAAGAACTGATCTGAGAGTCTCTTTCTATTTTCTAATTCTTTTGATGTCCCCTTTCATACGTGTATGTGTAAAACTAGTTATAACTGAGGCAGGTGAGCCAGAATTGTTCAAACAACACCCAATTATATTTGAATGAGGAACAATTCTCTTTAAAGCACTGAACAATGTAGGATATATATATTAAAAACTAAAACAAATTAGTGAGATTCTATATTTTTTTTTCTGTAACTGCTTCATTCCATTAACTTATCGAACAAGTATGATCACAGTGTGACAATAAACTGAGGGACATAAAAATTAAAAATAAAAATGAAACTGAGAGACATAAAAATGGACATTTACTAATTTTATTTTAAAAGATGAAAGACAATAAAAACGCACAACTATGATTATAGATTTTTTCACCATATATTTTTGTATTTAGGTCTTTGCATAAAAAATGTTTTAAATAATCTAAAAATTGTTTTAATTAATCTATATATATATTATAATTTCATCTTAAGTCTTTGCATAAAAAATGTTTTAAATAATTTAAAAATTGTTTTAATTAATCTATATATATATTATAATTTCATCTTTAAATAAATTTTTTGTATCATACGGTTTTCTACAACTCGTTTCAAAGATCACCTTAAAAAAACATACATCATCTCAGTTAATTATTAGATAATTATTCAAATTCTCTAATTTACTAATTTTATTTTTAAAATTAAAGAAAAAACACACGCAGCTATGATTAGAGGTTTTTTCACCATATATTTTGGTATTTAGGTATCTTGTAGGCTTTATCAAAAAGTATTTTGAATAATCTAAAAATATCTAAAAAAAATCATCTTTTAAATCCACTTTAATATTATACTGTTTTCTCCAATTCACCATTACAAAAAGTATTTTGAAGAATTTTGTAAAACAATTTCTTTTGCTTATACATATATATATAGTCCTATTCAGTGGCGGATCTAGAAAGTGTTTTAGTTGGGGGCACACAATAAAAATCGACAAAATTTTGATATAATTGGGGGCACTTTTCATCTTTTATCCATTGAAACAAAAAAATTTAATCAAATTGAGTAGAATGACTTAGGGGAAATAAGAAAACAGTCGGGGGCACGTGACCCCGTAACGTAAACCCTACGTCCGCCCCTGGTCCTATTCTATTCGGAATATTAAGCCAAAATAAATTTAAGAGATTACTTCTTCTTATAATAACTTTATATTTTTTATTAATAATTTAAAACTATTTTTAAAAATCATATTTTTATATATAATTATTAATATAGATTTTCCCTGCGACATCGCATGGATTCAATTCCTAATAAAAATGATAAAAAGAATAATATCATCCAAATTAAAAATAGTAACTAGTACTATATTTTATAGTAATTTTTCACCATTTTTTTGTCGGCATTTTCACCATTTATATTTTCAGCTAATAGTGAAAATATTACAAGAAAACTGTGACGGAGGGAATCGGATTCGGAGGCCGCAATCAGAGGAGAATGTGTAGTAATAATTATTCACGCCTTGTCCCAACCCTTCCCATCATTCTGTCTCTCTCCGCATTTCTCGTTCACTCCTTATCTTTTCTCTCTTAGTTATTATTCATTAATTTGTTTTTTAAAACATAACGACTTTGCAGGTGCACGTCAAGAAAATACCCCTTCAAAACATAGGATGTGACTAAGACAAATGACAAATTAGACGTTTACTTTGAAGTGAAGTTTACATACTGGTCTGTCCATTTGTATATAAGTGAAAAATGAGTTACAAACAAACTTGTAAATACGTATAGTTAGCAGAGACAGAGAGAAAACGGTCAAAGAGACAAGAGTGAAGCTGTCGGGAAGGGTCTAAGGAGGTGGATAAGCATGCGCAGCCGGGGGAAGATGATATGACCCACACATGAACCACCATCGATTTCAACGACTTCTCTCTCTCTCTAGTCGCTTTCACACCCAAAACAGTGGGGAGAGAGAGCAGATAAGTGCGGTTTGTGTGTTGTGGTGTGCCATCTGGGACGGTTTGTAATTCAGCCGTCCTTTCGTTGTCGGTCATTGGGTCCGGCTGGTCCTTTCAGATCATACTGCTGAGTACTGACACCCTCTCCCTTATTCCTCTCTTTTCTTCTTGTCTTTTTCTTCCTCAATCCTCTCTGTTCTCTTATTCCGTTTCTGAACAACCTCTCATATAAGGGCGTTTTTGTCTTTTGCATGTGCATGAAAGAGGCTCGGTTTCGTTTTTTCCTTAGATCATGACATGTTTATCTGCGATCGCTAAAGCCGACGGTTCAATATTTTTCTTACTTCAGTTGCCCAAGTAGTATTATAAACAAAACATACAACTGTTTATTCCTTTTTGTTTTTCAAAATCTATCTATTCTTTCTCACTCTAATAAACATGAGTTGCTCAATGTCTGTTGTTAAAAAAAAAGGAGTTGCTCAATGTCGGTTTCATCCTACTAATAGGAACAATATGATTTGTGTTCATTAAAAAAAAATTATGTTTTCAGCGCTAATTTATACCATATATTAACCAAAAAACAAAACAAATTAATGAATCTCACAGTCTCGTAATAGAAATTTCATTTTTTCAATAAGGCAAACATACAAAAAGATTCCCCAAGGTCACGAAGGTGTAGAAGATTAAAAGGAGTAATGAATTTGTCAGCAATGAGGAGATTAGTAGCTTAGCTGGGGTTGGTACGGGTCCCAAAACACATGCTTTGACCGGTCCGTACAAAGGCTAGTCCACATGGTAATATCCCTCCCGTCACACAGCAACGTCTCACTCGCCGTCCTAAACCCTATTTATCTATTTTCTAAGAATCAATACAGCTGATAAAATCACGTTTTTTTTTTTTTTTTTCTCAACTTCAAACTTCCATTAGCCAACTTGGTTTTCATACATTGTAATATCAGACCTTACTTGAAACTTAAGCCACAATGGCACAACAGAATACAACCTTGGAACACTAGACACAAATGTGATGGTTTCCTTAGCTATCCTGTCTGCAACAGAATAAAATCACGTTTTCTAATTTGTTAGATACTAGTAGAATTCTGATAGGAAATCCTAAAATATTAGTATGGTGAATGATGATAATGTTAACTTGCAAAGAATAATATTATAGTACGTATTTCGTTTTTAAGCTAAATGAGCCCAATAGTCAAGTGTTATGTTGGAAGTTTTAGAAGGTCCATGGACTACGAATATATATTCTTACCGTATTCTTTATAGTTGACAATGAGTAAATGACTAGACATTGGACGTTGGCTGGCATAAACAGTGTGCGTCTTTTAAGTATCTTTCAGTTCCACCAGCAATAGATCTTTGAGACGAGCATTGTACTAAAGAGCTAGATTGTTTGTCAAATTACATTGCTTATCCTTCAGCTGCTTGACATTACCCACCACAAATTTACGAGCATTCATTGCATACAATCTCTATAAATTTCATCCCAAACAAAATAATTAACATCAACGACAATTTTAAAAAGTCGACAAAAGTTTTAGGAGTTTGTATTACCTTGAGTTGGTCACGGAGATGGCTAATCATATCGTCGACAAAAGTTTTAGGAGTTTGTATTATCTTTGCTTGAGCCACTACAATATGAACCGGAGTATAATTTACAAAGTCTTAAAATCAAATACTCTTTAGCTGGGCTTATTATAACTGGGCTGACGAATTATGTGATCAGTTTTTTAACTCGACTGCCGTCAGATTGGAGGATGCTAACATGCTATTACATGCAAATTACATTTGAACAAAAATGGTAAAGAGTATTTCATTTAATCAAAAACATCAAAGTCGTTGTAGTATAGTGGTAAGTATTCCCGCCTGTCACGCGGGTGACCCGGGTTCGATCCCCGGCAACGGCGATTTTTTTATTTGACATTTTTTGTTCAAATGTAATTTGCATGTAATAGCATGTTAGCATCCTCCAATCTGACGGCAGTCGAGTTGAAAAACTGATCACATAATTCGTCAGCCCATTTACAATAAGCCCAGCTAAAGAGTATTTGATTTTAAGTATTCCTCAAAATATTCGAAACAGAAGTTAACCTGAAATAACGATTTGTTTGATAGATTTTGGTCAAACGTATATAATTTCTCTTGGACTCATAGTCATAGGAAAGTTTTGTCTTGTCAAGTTTAAAAAAAAAAATTTTGTCTTCTATTATACTTTCTGAGATAGGAAGATAAATGATTTCAAACTGATATTCATCTTTCTCCAAGAATGGGTAGGTCTGGGCAAAAAGAAACAAACACACAATTCTTTTTTTTTTGTCANGTCAACAACAACTTTTCATTAACCAAATTGTAACTACAAAATTATATATTATTTCGTCGGTTGTATGTTGCGTTTAAAATCTTTCGAGGTTGTATAATCCTGCAAACACACAAGATTATAATCAAAACCGATTAGAAAAACTTGAATCTACACAAGATTTGAAAGGAATGACAGAAGTACTCACGAGTTGATTGGTAAGTGCTTTAAAAGTGCCGTAGAATCTTTTTACAGCCTAAAGTTTTACTAATCATGCTTTGATTTTTTTTTGTCGGCAAGATTACAGACTCATGTGGACTCTGTAAACTAAACTGGGTGCTCTGTATCCATATGAACAGTAAACGACGTCTGTTGCCTCACACTGCGTGCTAAGCTATCCGCNCTTCTTTTGAGACTTCTGATGTCTTCTAAGTAGCTTGCAAAAGCCGGCCATTCTTCTGGTTCCGAAACCATCTTCACCAACTGAAACAATCCGTTGCAAAAGTAACACTATACTGCCTGAAATTCCTCATACATTCCATTGTCCATATGAGAGCCTCCACTTCCGTGTGTAAAGGTGATTGACTGACTCTTGTATTCCTAGCTCCTAGTAAACCATCAAATCCTTCTAAAGTGCTATACCATCCCTGACCAGAAAAGATATCCTCCGATTTCCACGATCCATCTATAAAACACCATCTTCCCGGTCTCATGGGTAAAGCAAATTCAGATACCTCTAAAACATGATTCTTATTTATTATAGCTTGTTGTGCATCCGCCCATAGTAAAGATTGGGTCATAGCCAGGTTAAGGGTGTCCCTTGGGTCTATGTCCAAATTACTAAATACCTTATTGTTCCTTCCTTTCCATATGTACCAAAGTATCCACGCAAAATGATGATCATCCATCGCTGATTTAATTCTCCAGAATAAATAATCCATGTTCGTAAACAGGGATTATCCTGAAAAATAATTCGGATGCGAGGAGATCCTCGATAGAGCCCAAACCTGGACAGCTGGTGGACATTCGAAAAATACATGATTTATAGATTCCTCAGCTGCTTCACATCTGTCACATCCAATATCTCCCTTAAGACCCCGGGCTTTTAGATTCTTTTTAACAGCTATACATCTTGACAACAACTGCCACAGAAAGTGCTTCATCTTTGGTGGACAACACACTTTCCAGCAATGTGCTTTGAGATCCGTAACTGTTGGGCCAAACTCTATCATCTACTTCCCTCTATCTGGGTATGCTCTCTCTATTTGGTATCCTGATTTAACCGTATATTTTCCATTTTTTGTAAAATGCCAACCATCTCGATCTGCTATTTGTACCCTACTCAAGGGTATACTTTCAATAATCTTGACATCCGCAGGTTCCATTATTTCTTGTAAAGCCATTGAGTTCCAAGTACGTGACGAGCTATCAATGAGAGAGTCGACTGTAAGATCCGGTAAGAGAACATTTTGTTTTTTATTTGCTGGTCTCAGGCGGGTGGTTGGGAGCCAGAGATCATTCCATACTGATATAGAAGATCCTGATCCCACCCTTTTAATTAGTCCTTTGCTAACCAGAGATCTAGCAGAGATAATACTGCGCCATCCATATGAGGACGCGGACGATCTTGCCGGTTTTATGGGTGAAGTATTCCTAAAATACTGACCTTTAAAAACTCGAGAAAATAGAGAATTTGGTTTCTCTATAATCCCCATAGTTGCTTTCCAAGCATAGCTGTATTGACATCCGTCAGATCTCTAAACCCCAGTCCTCCATCATCCTTATGTAAGCAGACCTTATCCTAAGATTTCCAATGCAATCCTTTTGTGTTACCACTAGGACTCCACCAGAATTGGGACACCACGCTCGTAAGTTTCTTCATCACCATTTTCGGGATCCGATAGCAAGACATAATATGATTGGGTAGAGCTGTTACCACCAATTTTATTATTACCTCTTTTCCTCCTTTCGTAAAAAAATTAAAAGTCCATCCATTTACTCTGCTATTTAAGCGCTCCTGAACAAAGCCAAAAACTTGAACCTTTGAACCACTTAAACTCTCTGAAATTCCTAAATAAGTTCACATTCCTCTCCGGTTTTGAATCCCCAAAATATCCCAAAGCTCTTGCCGAGTCTCCTCTTCAATCTTATGTCCAAACTGAATTGATGACTTTTGAAAATTAATCTATTGACCCAAAACCTTTTCATACTCTTTAAGAATTTCCAAAATGACATGATACTCCTCTTTTTGCGCTCTACAGAAAAAAAGACTGTTGTCTGCAAAGAGTAAGTGAGATATTGGCAGACACACTCTTGCCACTTTTATTCCTGTTAGTCGTTTTCCGGTCTCCGCTTTTTTAATGTTTGCTATTAAAGCTTCCGTGCACATAATGAATAAATAAGGAGATAGTGGATCTCCCTGACGTAATCCTCTATTCGAAATTATGTGTCCCCGTGGTTGTCCGTTTACCAAGACTCTATATTGTACCGAGGAAATACACTCCATCATCATATGAATCCAATGGTTATCAAAGCCCATTTTCCGAAGTAAAGCCTGAATAAAATTCCATTCGACCCGATCATAGGCCTTGCTCATATCCGTTTTGATGGCCATAAACTTATTCTGGCAAGACTTATTTGTCTTTTGCCCATGAAATATTTCTTGTGCAATAAGAATATTGTCTGAGATCAATCTTCCAGAAACAAAAGCCGACTGTGTTTCCGAAATCAGACCTGGAAGACAAGCCTTGAGGCGTTGACACAATACCTTTGAAATAATTTTATATCCTACATTACATAGACTTATTGGTCTAAGCTTTGTCATCCTTGTAGGCCTCTCCACTTTAGGGATCAAGCATATATTGGTAACATTTAGTCGCTCATCCAACTTCCCTGTGGTCAAAAAATTATTGACCAATTCTAAAATATCATGTTTAATGATGTGCCACAAATGTTGGAAAAAAGTGCCGTCATTCCATCTGGTCCTGGTGCCTTTTTCGGATGCATCATAAATAATGCTTGGCGCACCTCTTCCTCTGTAGCAAGCTGTACAAGTCGGTGATTTGTTTGCTGAGAAATAGATGGTTGAATTTCATCTAAGAATTCATCAAATTCCGAAGGCGACGTAGTACTAAAGAGCTCATCAAAATAACCCACTGCGACCCGTTCAATTCCATCCTCACCCACTATCCAATTACCATTGTTATCATATAATCCCACGATGCGGTTACGCGTCCGACACTGTTTTGTTAGAGCATGAAAATTTTTTTTGCCAAGATCCCCTGCCGTATTCCATGTATTTCGACTTTTTTTGTTGCCAATAATCCTCTTCATTCTTGTACGCCTCTTGTAATTTCCTAGAGACCTCCAAAATATTCTCTTGCGATCTATTATCATTTGTTTGGACTTCCTACAAAGCCTTTTGAAACTCTGCAATTTTCTCTTTTCCATATGGGGGGTTGTTTTTATTCCAGGTAGAGATCTCGTGCCGGCAATTTATAATCCTTGACACGACATCTCCCCTGGTACCCACTGAATTCGTCATCTCCTTTGTCCAACTTCTAGTAATAGATTTCATAAAACCCTCCCTTCCAAGCCATCGTTTGTCAAATCGAAATTGCCCTTTGCGTTTAACGACCTTATCTTCTAAATATGCCACTATCGGTCTATGATCCGATCCCACCATTTTTAAATATTCTGTGTGTGAGTTTGGGAACATTGAATGACATTCTTCGTTTGCCAAAGCGCGATCTAGACGACACCGGATCATTGTCGCTTTGCCATTAACTTTTCTTCTTCCTTGTCATGACATTTTATTTCCCCGTGCCGGGAATTCCAAAAGTCCGCTGTTGCGAATCATATTATTAAACGAGACAAAAGAGTCTGCACTACGCAAAGGTCCCCCCTCTTTTTCATGGTTCCCTGTGATCTCATTGAGATCGCCAATGATAAACCATGGGTCATCCCTTGAGATACCATATCTTGTTAATCGTTCCCACACTCGATCCCTTAAATTTTGAATTGGATCTCCGTATACAAATGTCATGAAAATTTTCTTTTCCAGTGTCTCTGCTTCCACATCGATCATCCTAGCACTAGAGTATAAAATGTTAACATGGAATTCATTATTATAAATAATGCCAATCCTCCACTTGACCCATTTGGTTCCACCGTTATTATATTATCATATCCAAAATGCGATTGAAATCTTTGAACAAAAACAGAGTCATGTTTTGTTTCTGATAAAAATAAAAAATCTGGTTTGTAATGATGTTATATTTTCTGAAGATAACTAATAGTCTATTTGCTTTCCATACCTCTACAATTCCAACTTAATACCTTCATAAAAAAAATAACATGATGATGCTCATCTGAGCTAAAAAGCGGGTATAAAGAAACCCGGTGAAGAGATGAAACCTCTCTTTCCCCATAACAAACCAAATTAAAGGCCTCATTCCATATGTTACCAAATACCTCTGAATTCGTAGTGAAATTCCCTATAATTGTATCCGTAATCGTTGAGTCCCATGAGCCAAAATAAACCCAAAACTTGTTTAAGTAATCCGAAAAATTTGCCAATAAAATATCATGAATAATAGGAACCCATCTTATAGAACACATAATTTGATCAAAAAAAAAAAATAGAACACATAATAAAATAAATACTATCTCGATAGGTTCTAGCCTTCTGATTCGACAATCTAATTGCAAGTCCACTCGAAATGTAATGTATATACATACCACTGTAAGCCCAATAACACAAGTAATCCAATGAAACCTGAAAATGGGAATAGATTGGTATTCTCCATACGATCAGAATAGTCAATCCCCGATGATATTCCATGCACCACTTGAGAAGTATCAAATACCTTTCTGTAATCCTGCAGTCTCCGATACAGAACCATAAATACCTCCTCCAATGACCACAAGCCAACCATAAGCTATCCATCCTTGTAAACCCTTGAGACCCATAATCATGCATATATATTTCTAAAGAAAAAATTAATAGACAGAGCTTGAGTATCACCACATGTCCACAACAGTCACCAACCCAGCAACTTAAAATTCCAATTTTAAAGCTACAATTTTTTCTTTCCTTTTTATTTATTTTTGGTTGTGGAAATCAATAAATCTAGAGAATTTATTTTGCTTTAGAAAATTTATATGGAAGTCATTAACTTTTTAAAAAACTACAACTAAAATCCTACAGCAAAATTATTTATAGTCACAACAAAAAAATTTACAATTTTATTTATACAACAAAAAAATATAAAGCTATAAACTTCTTCCAATCATCACTTCAAACATATTATGTTGGGATAGTAAAATATAAATGTTATTACCCGAATCTAAATAGGTATTTCAAAAACCTCAAAAATCTGAATAATTTGAAAACCCTGAAGTAAAGATCCAGATCAGTAACTGAATAAATATTTAAAACATAAATAAATATTCTAAATACTCAATTTCATGGTTTAACAGAAACGAGAGCCTTACAAGAACTTGATTATCCCTTAGATTTATGATCTATGTCTAGCCCTCGATCAAGTAGATGAGATGATGTTAACAAGAAATACAAAACATTTACGAACTTTTTTACCATGTTAAAGATAAATAATTAACGAACATAATTTACCAAATTAAAAAAGAAAACAAAATGTAAATCGTTACATATACAGAACGAAACAAAACTATTGGTAGGG
>OVBX01005240.1:0-13388 GCA_900406325.1 Erucastrum elatum
ATATGATGAAAATGCATATGAATGAATAGCTTAAACCATGTAAATATGCAAGATATCAGTATATACTATAGAATTGCGAAACTTGTATGAGATTTCATTATGAAAAATTCCATGTTTAGATACTACATAAAATTAACTTGTTTAGATTATGTGCATAACACATATGCATATGTATTTGCCATTGGTATTGTGTCGAAAATATATAACCTTGGATTGTTTTCTGTATGTTAAGTATAAACGTACTTCTATTATTATTTTAGACTCTTAAATTAATCATTAAACTGCTCATGATTAAGTTGGTATATCGAAAATCAAAATGCATTGATTGGTGATGCTCTAACCTAAATTGACATTTACACAAACTTATTTGGTATAACATCATAAATAAATATGAAAAATCTGATAGTATTTAATTTGTACGCAGATCACATAATATTTCATGTATTTGTGTTTCTTTCATCGGAGGTTATGAATAAAACAAACCTTGGCTCTCCAGTCTAATGAAATTGCAGGCAAAGTGGCAAGAGGAAACTTGAAATGAGCTTTTAGACATACTGAAATTGAGTCCCTGTGATCTCATATCAGAAACGGACTCAACTGCTTCAGCATTTAGGTTTGGTTACATTATACTAACTTTTTTGTACTTTATCTCACATTATAGATAGCAAAATCTTACACTTTGTTGCAGAACCCCTTGGGAAAATGGTTCAGTTATATACAATCTAGCTCATAGTTTACCGAGTATAAGTGAGCCTGTTTCTAAAGATTACTTCATCACCAAACAAATTCACTCTTCAGGACGACGGCAAATGCTTTCTAGTCACAGCGCTTCCTGTTCATATAGACAAAACACAACTTGGTGAATTATACTTCACACACCACCCAACATAAAGGCTGAGATCAAGTTGTTTACCTCTGTATCGTCAAACTTGTAGCGAACAAAGAACACGCAGTTACAACTCCTGTGATCATGAGTCTCTCTCTTGATATTCACAACATGAGCATCGCAGTACAGTGCTTCATCCTCCCTCTTCTGCTCATTAACCATCACCCCCATGTTACTAATTTACCATTCTTGTATATTTATATTTCTTTTTGCTGCTCAAGATTCCATTCAATTAGATCAAAAGTAGTTAGGTTTACCTGGAAGCACAGAAGCAGGTCTCCAACCTTCACTCTCCCACACTCTGATGGTTCTACAGGTATAGACCGCTCACGCACTGACGCTTTGACGTTCACCCACTCATTGTGTCGGTTGTCGAACCCAGAAAACCGGACACGCACTTCCTGTTTGCAGACACTCTCTCAGTTGCTAGCAAATCAGTCATTGAGCAGAAGAGAGGAGCCCTTACCAGTTCACCAGTGCGAAGATATCTATAAGTCATGAACGAAGCCACGTCATACCTGAAAGACCGTCAGCAAATAGGCAAAGATATAAAACACAAAAGGTATATTACATGCTTGACATTAGGCTTGTGAAAGAGGTGCTTTACCAAACGTTCAGACTAAACATATGCAATAAACAATCAACAGGGAACATAGTACATTCCATTCTTTTTTACTTCGGCCAGTTTTAACAAAAGTCATGTGCTAAAGAGTTGCGCCATAAGGTGTGTATGTTAGTATATATAACATTTGAAAACGTGATATTCAGTGCAAGTAAAAGTGCTAACCACGCATCATCCCTTGCAGATTTAGCCTCAAAAGCAGAGATCAGATACATCAGAGGCCTTACCTGTGTACCCAAAAAAATGTTAAGATACTTAAAGGAAAGGATATGCATCAATGAAAAGAATGCACACAAGAAAAATCACTAGTGGATCAACATGGTGTCTCCAGTCTAATGAAATTGCAGGCAAAGTGACAAGAGAAAAAACACTAGTGGATATGCGTCAATGAAAAGAATGCACACAAGAAAAATCACTAGTGGATCAACATGGTGTCATCACCACTTTCTAACAGATACAAATCACAAATTGCTTGGATTGTATCATGGATATATGCTATTCCAACAGATGTTTTCTATCCAACGTACAGTTGTGAAGTGGGTTGATGCCAGTGGGTCCAAATACGCATTGAAAGCTTTTATGTAAAACTCATTGTACTTCTATGTTGTCATTTTCTTACAATCCAAGACCTGCAGCAAATAGAAATATACTCTTTAACCCATTCTGAACGCAGATAAGATACATCGAGCAGTCCTTACCCAAATTGGTCACGCCTCCTTAGTAAGCTCTCAATCCTGGTATCTCTCAACTTCCTTTTTGGTTTCTTTTTTCTCTGTTACACATAAAAAGGGCGTGATCTTCACAAGCCAAATGTCTAGCTATATTTCTCTGGTGCTTATCAAGACAACTCTCAGAACATGATAAGAGAAGCGAAGTATACCTCTCAGTTTGGTCATCTAGCTTTTTTTTTTGTATTCAGCTGAATCATCTCAGCTGCAAACTGTATAAGAGAAAACCAATCAGGAAAAATAAGAGGTTTCGTTATTTTCTGACACGTACTCGTAGCGTTAGTACAAAAGAAATACGAAAGCACAACGACCTTAATATGCTAACTAATACGTGTTCTTCTAGGAGTTATAAGCTGAGGATCAGACTCTTCCTTAATGGTATAGCTGCTTGGAGTTGCTTCTCCTTCCATTACATATTGCTTATGAGACTTTGGGCTCTTCGCTGACACAGTAACCTTTCAAAACATAAACAATTAACACATATTATTCATTAGTTGGTAGAGAAGTGAGCATAACAATGATCAGAGTACACAGACATCACAACAAATAAATTACGCATTCTGCAAGCAAGAATGATGAATAGAACCCCAAACCGAACTGGCCAATTAAATTGTTGTGATCACCTGCATCTTTGTTATCCTAATAATTAAAAAAAAAGCATCAGAAAGAGAAACTGCAACTTTTCAATCTCTTAACTCAATTCCACCAATGATACTGTTGCAGATTAAGAAAATCTCACCGAATGAGTGACAATGAAGAAGACGAAGATGGCAGAGAAGGAGGAGAAACCGAGTTGAATTTGGAAGAGGAACAGTGGGAGGTGAAACAAAATCATTAAGAAAGGATTAACAACAGAAGTTAATGATTGAGATTGGTTCGTGATTAATTCAGAGAAGAAACAGTAATTTGCAAGAGTCAATCAGGCCATCGCTTACGTCTAAGAAAGTCAGGGTTGGAGATGGACCAGTGGTGAAAACAATAAGCCCACAAGAGTAGTCCGTTAAAGAATTTGTCGACAGAAACTCATGTGACATGACAAATTGAAACTATCTTATTGGTTGATTTAACTGTCCGACGTGGATACTTTCTCTGATTACACCATCATATATCCCCTTTTATTACTTGTGTGATATTTAATCAAGGATCATATGTGTTTCCGATTCGATTTCCCTATGGAATAACCATTTGACCACAAAGAAAAAAAAAAGCAATATGTGGCTATTTTCTTATAGTGAAAAAACTGGAAGTCGTTTATAATTTGTTGTATTATTATCATAACATTATCGACATTGGTATTGACCTACAAACAAATATATAAACCAAATGCACATAAGTTCTTAACTAAAAACAAATTGTGTAAGATCCCTAACAAAATTGGCTGGAAGACCAATCCAAGAGGGTCCATATATGACCGGGCCATGATATGTTGAGCATAAAATATCAGATTTAGGGACCCGGAACAATTCGAGTGTATTGTCAATAGTTGTAAATATAAAAATAAACATCTACATCTATCTATCTACGTATTCCCAAAATCATCAATATACGTTGATTAGACTTGTTGAGAAGAAAATAAAAGGTTAATTTCACTTGACTCAGAAGAACCCACATGGTTTGATTCTCTATTTAATCACCCTTATCACCTTCTAGTCCACATTATTCAATTTGTCTCCGCTCTTATCGTTGTCTTGGCGTTTGATCATACGGCTAAGTTTGATGTATATTAAAGGTTTTTAGCCAGTATTAAAAAAAATAATGAAATTTTGACTACCTAGAGCTAATGATTTGTTATTAGTTTTGCTCTGGTATAGTATCACCACCGCATCAATTGCTTGAACAATATCAAAATAATGGAAAAGTCACATTTGTAATACAATATATTTTAAAGATGTCAATCAAATACTAGATGAAATTTAGCTCAAACACTATAGTAAGTTTACCAAGTGTCAGCTAAAAAGGCAACATAAAAAGGTCTAGAAATCAGGATCAAGTGATACTTGAAACAAAGCTAATATTACATCTTGTAGATTTGGTGGGTTTTGAGATTGAGAGGATTCAAGATTCGGCTTAAGAACTCTTTGATATTAAGAAAATTAAAGTTGGCTCATGTATAATAAAGAAAACAAACATTTTGCAAAACTTATAATAAACATTCATACCATCATGAACCTATTTTAAATGCACCTAAGCAAATTTTGCACATGTGAAACTGGATTAGTTACTATTTTGCATACTCTAATGAGTCCCATTTTTCATATTATTTACCCTTCTCCAAGCCAAATTAAAAGAAGAAGAAAGTTCATGAGAAAAAGTTTACATGGTACCATAGGATGCATTTCAATTTATTATAAAATAAAACGTTATATTGATGCATAAATAAAATTTTAATTCTATTCAATTGCACACATTATGAGAGAATAACAGAGAAGACTCGATTCTCACCCTTTAACGTTTCCTTATAAATAGCACACCATTAAAGAGTCCCACAAAGAAAAGACTTAAAAACAAAATGAATATAGGAAACGAAGAGAAACCAAAAAAGAAGAAAAGTATCTTGAGCTTCTACAAGTTCTCCACCACCACTTCCAAGCAGTCACTCATAAATCCTAAATCCAAACCCAACAAAGTCTTGATCCCACCATCACTAGTATCACAAGAAGATGTATCAAAACCCATCGTCCGCCGTTCAAATAACATGCAAAACCATCTGATGAGGGACATCTTCGAGTTAGAGACTAGTAGTAACCAGAGAAAGAAAGGCGGTGATGTTACTGCTGCCGCGGATGAAGGAAGGAAATCGGTGTCTCACGTGGAGAGGGATACAGCGGCGAGGATAGCGGCGGCGGCTGAGATGTTAACGGTGAGGATATTAGCGGCGGACATGCCCGGGTTTATGCAGGCACATGCGTTTAGGTGTGCAAGAACAACTTTAGATAGTTTGGAGAAGTTTAGTTCGACGCACATGGCTTTCACTCTCAAGAAGGTAACACCTCTCTTCGCTTCCTTTCTCGTGCTTCTTTTTGTCCTTTTCTCCTATTTTATCAATTGATTATATGGAAACGTATATCACAAGAGGCGGGTTTTCATGAATTAAAAAAAAAATGCGGTGCCAAAACTTACACTATCTTTATAAAAATGTGGGTTAAAAGATCTACGTACAGTCTAGTCACTAGTTTTTGCAATTGCATCAGAATTCAGAAGCATCTATTTTGTTTCATATCGGTCATCATTGTGATTTGATTAGAGTGAGGTCTATGATATATACACACCAAATAACAGATATTAAACTCATTTTGTGTGTTTAGGCTCACCACTGACCGTCTTAGAACGTCTCTAAAGTCGAGTATCGCGTTAAAGTTTGCTTGTTCTTTAAATGTGTGTGATATTACAGACAGTAGTCTAGAATTATTGTAGACGATTAAATAGGTGGAATGGGTGTACAAATTAATGAGATTAATATAGCTTCTATTGGATTTTTCGTTCAGTCCACATTTATAGGAACAGCTAGTCTGAAAACTCATTTTCAACACCAAACTATACAAAGTATGAGGGGGAAAGAGACATATCATGCCGCTTAACCAATTCCTTTTTTCGTATCAATCAAATGACCGGTGTCTCTATGAGCCCACAATAAAAAAAAAAGATTAATGTGGGTGAATAAATATTTTTTGTTCCTCAAGCAATGTGGTCCTCTTCCATTCTTATCCCCTCTTTTGAATATAAGCTCTCTAGGAAACTGTTTTTGTTGACAATTAGTAAAAAGAAGAATGGTTTTTATAACTTTATACTAATTAGTGTCGAAAACAAATATTCTGCTAAAGATGTTTCCTAAATTCAAATGTATAACATAATGGTGGAACAACTGAAGAACTAGCATCAAAATCATATTGCAAACTAATCACAAAAGGCTAGAAGCTTTGTTATAGAAATAAACATTCTTTTGCTCAAGAACTTTTCAAAAAAATTAAGTGCACATACAAAGACATATTAAAATTGGTTTTAAAACCGTGAAGACATAATGAATAATACAAATAAGATGGATCAAGTTACATTTTAGAAACATATCATGTCGATGATATAGAACAAAGTTACGAGAGATGTTCAGTTAATTAACTGAATTATATAGAGATTATGCGAAGGATTATGATTCGTTCATGCATGTATATATATATATATGAACATAATAAATAGGTTGTAATGTTAGTGAGATATGAAAAACAAAATGCAGGAATTTGACAAAGCGTATGGACCAGCATGGCATTGCATAGTGGGGTCAAGTTTCGGGTCATTCGTGACACATTCCACAGGTTGTTTTCTTTATTTCTCAATGGACAAACTCTACATTCTCCTCTTCAAAACCAAAGTTCGTTCTACTTCTCCCCATTGATTTTCTTTCTTTCTTCGTCTTTTAATTATTATATTTGTTTTTATTGCCTTCCTTTTAGGGTGTATGTATTCAGCGTATTGAAAAGACTTACCGTAAATTCCTACCCTTTATTTTATTGCATTGTTTTATATTCCTATCATCATAAAGTTGGAAGAAGGATTTGAACCCTAGTTTTATTTGTGGGTCGAGTTTGTTTATGAGCATGCCTCCAACAAAAAGAAAAAAAAAAAATCATCTCGAAAGATCTATTCATTGAAGGTTTGAAATAATATTTAATATTTTTTATTTAATTATTTACATGACATATTAATTGGTCGTAAAAGGTGAGATGAATCTAAGTTATGTTCGTACCAACACATATTCACTGAAATATGTACACAAAATTTACATTTTTAAAAATATATATAATTAATATTTTGGTTTATGAGGTTTTCTTGACAAAAATAGAAGTTAGTACAATGGAGGGCATACAATAACTAAAACTACTTTAACATTGGTTATTTTTATATGAGTTTGTAATGTGAATCATTTGTAATGTGAATCAAAGTATTACTAGTTGTTGCTTATGTGTACAATTAAATACTCTGACGAAGCTAGTAAGGAGAGAGGGGGTGCACATGCACCTATAATATATTAAAAAAATAGTGCTTTCCTCAGCCTAATTTCATATTTACATATATTGTCATTGGTAAATTTATAATGTGTGTACCCGCTTAAAACTCAGTCTGGTTTCGCTAACTCACTGCTAGTAGTAAGATCACTCTTCCACGGCTTGAGACGAGATTCTATCTATTGTGGAACTACTTCACGTGACCTATAATGTTATTAACATTATTAACCATCACTTTAAAAGGGATCACGTTATGGCGTTTAACTAGAGTTAAAAGAATTCTCTGATTCTTTTTTGCCCAATTAAATCTCAACTCTCCTATCACAAACATTCCAATTGTCCTTATATAGAGAATAGTCTTCTCAACCTAGCTACAACGAGAAAGAGATTTTACAAAAATAAAAATACCAAATGCCAATAGGTCATGTATTGACGTTGGTTTGCGGTATCGTGGGGAACGCTTGTTCGTTTGCCCTTTCACTTGTGCCAATGTAAGTACCAAAACCACTAATCCTCTGTTTTGAATTTTTTAGAGATTAATATTCTTTGTTTTGTGTATTTAATTAGAACGACTTTCTTTCGTGTAAAGGAAATCCTCCAGAGGATATCAAGCAATACCTTACGTGATTGAATTTTTGAGTGCAATGGTATCCGTTTACTACGGAACTAGGTAGTAAACTGCGTCCTTCGCAGGGTGAATAACTTATTAGATTATTTATTTTATGTTGTAATAAGAGATTTGTCATATACTTTTCTCAATGTATGGACTTCAGATTTAGTTGATCTATTCAGATTTTGTTGATCCATGTGGAGACAATAAGGTGATTTAGTTGATCTATTCAGATTTTGATTTTTAGAGTTAGAAATTTAAATATGATTCGGATATATATAAATTTTGGTTTGAATATAGTTTGGATTTGGTTCAAATCATTACATGTTCAGTTCAGGTTAGAGTTCCAGTACATATTTTGATTATGGAATTTTTAATGAAAATCAAAATATACTTAATCCTCAAAATCAAAAAATTAAAATAATATAAAACACAAAATTTTAAATAATGTAAGATTAAATACTTAAATTTAAATAAAAATAATTAAATTTAAATACTAACATGAAGAAAAATAAATATTTTCAGTATTTTGAACATATTTTTTTATTTTATGTATTTTCATATTAATGAATATCTAATAGATATAAAATTTAAAATAACTATATATAAGTTTATAATTGTGTTTTAGATATTTTTCGATATCCAAAATATTTCAGTTTGGATTGGATTTGGGTTTGGTTATCTGGATATTAAACTTTGAGATCCACTTGAGTACTTAATTAGTATTAATTTGTTTAGTGTTACTTTCAAATCAAGTTCGGTTCTGTTTCTTGGATCCAAATATTTTACATATACTAATTTTTTGGATAAAACAAATATGTTGGGGTTATTCTACATACACAGTTATTGAACCATATTTTAATAGTGTCATGTCAATATTGTTGGGTATGCTACATAATTGACGTAGCCTATAACCAATAACATGTTTTTTTCTTTAAAAATTTGTTTTGATAAATATACTAAAAACACAACATAGTCGAGTGAAACGAGTTAGAGTTGCGTTGGAAATAATGTGATCTTTTCACTCGGTACATGAATTATGTTTTTCAATCGATTTCGAGAATTTTCTTTTCTTATAAATATTTTTTTATTTCTGATTTTTTCTATAATCTTATTTTGTTTCTAATTCTTGTTTTGATATGAAAATTCTACTTAGAAAATCAATACTTGGCTAAACTAAAGATCTAACTTTGTATGTGGCGTTTTTCACCAAAGTTTCTTTAATTCATAACCAATCATAATTATTTTTGCTTTCATATTTCATATGCATACACTTCAAACATGACCAAGTTCCACTAGATACGAAACTTTCAATTTCTAAAAATCTCATTCTTGCATTTTAGTTGATGTCAATCTTAATAATTTTGTAATTTGTTTTCTTTAACGATGATATTGTTTAGTACTTGCCCGTAGAAGTTTAAATTCACTAATACAAAAGTTTAAAATATGAAGAAAAAAAATCTGATTAAAAAAATTAGTATGTGAACACATTAAATTGTCTGTGATCGAGTTAAAAAAATTTCATGTGTGAACGAATTAAATGATTATGAGACTGACACGCGAGAATTCTAAAATTGAATTGATTGTGAGACTGGCACGTGTCAATTTGTGGGTAAACACATTTATTAAAAATATTTCTCTTTTAATATATAAAAGATACCAAAGACGGATGGGGTTATGAGGCTGACTAGTGACTCAAATACTCTATCTCTCTTTCTACATGCTATATGCTCCCGGTAAGGAGAAGGTTGATATTCAACTTTAGCAAAATTTACTCTCTTCTAGTGACAGTAGTGTGTTCACATTCTCTTTCAATAGAATGTGATGCTTATGACATGAATTTATAACAAATTAGGTGGTTTCCTGCGAAATTGCGAATATAAATATTGTATAAAAATATATATTATGTATAGAAAGTCATACAATTTCCATAAACTGATGTAAGAATACCTGATGAATATTCAGTAATAAGAAATGGTTGTTAAATTTACATGTAATTATCATATTTACCTCTCCAACATACAGTATGCATCTTCTTGTGTCTCTTCTTTTTTTTGTTATTATTTCATTCTTTTTATTAAAACTTTTTCTAATGTTTTCCTGATTATTTACATATTTTTTGCCAAATATTTATTTCTCTCTAAATAGTAATAAAATCTATACAATCAGTGAAACAAAAATTCATCTTATAATTCTTTTCAATCAAAACATTGCCTTATTCACTTTAGTACTTAATTTAAATGCAAAACATTTTTAAAATCAAAACTCTCACATGTTTCGTTCAATATAATTCTTCAAATCTTTAAAATCTAATTATTTAAAAAGCATATATGGACATTATAAGAGATTAATAATTATTATATATATGATTATATTTTTATATGAAACATTATTAAACTTCTATAATTTTGTAAATAAGCTACTATATATTATTATTTTTAATATCATTTAAGTTCTTTGTCAAGTGATAATAATTAGTTTTACACTTACCTTTTAGTTTAGATCTAATAAAATAAATTTAAAATTATAATAGTTGTGTGCATTATATTATGTAGTTTATAAATATAAAAAAGAATTTATCGAACATTATTATTATTATTTACATAATTCAACACTTAGTTTAGTTACCATAAATCAGTAATATATTTTACATTATTTGGCAAGTGATATTAATTGGTTTTAGATTTTTTTTTTTATTTTAAATCTAAATTAAAATAAATAAAATAAAAAATTAAAGACCTATAAAAAGATTCACAAATGATCGACATGTAAGCAAAAGTCACTTAAGTGACTTCTAATTTAATATATGATGATTTCAATTTTTTTTAATGTTTCAGAGAGTCTAATAAATAATTTTAAAATATGATAAAATATTTTTTTAAGTCCAAGAAAGATAATTTTATATTTTTTTTTATAAATGACTTATAAGAGATATATGAACATTGAAAGATATTAATTAATAACTATTATAATAATTTATATATGAATATAGTGTTTTATATATTAATATGAAATCATTATATCGATTTCTGAAAATTGTGTTCAATCAATTATTTTATGTAGTTAGATATAAAAGAAATTAATCAAACATTATTGCATTTTCGATAATTTTGACAATTAGTTACCATAAATTATAATTTGTAATATTATTTAGATTATTTGTTAAGTGATATTAGTTAGCTCTAGACTTACTTTTTATTTGAAGTCAGAATAAAATAATTAAAATTTGAAAATCTATCAACCAAATTATAACAATTTTTCTTAAATTCAATTTTACGATTGATATTAAGCAAAATCACTTAATTGCCTTCTTTTTAATATACTAGTGGTTGGTCCGCCCTACGGGCGGGTGAGTTTACAATATAATATAACATGATTAGTTTATGTAATTTAGCCAAAATATCTTAAATGTAGTGTTATCGCCAATCTCCTGTCGAGGCTGGATTTCTTGGTCCATTGATTATGTCACAGCTTCCTCGGACACTCTAGCTTCGTCAGTGCTAGAAAATGACATCCTCTATCACCGCACCTAATCCTACATCTACTTTAAGTAAAGATCTGGAGTGCTCTGATAATTAAGACTTAAGGAGTGCTCTGACTTCGTTGAGCTTGAAAATAAATGAAAAAAAAAACTAATGCAACGGACATGTCCGCATGTCTTTGCAAGTTGGCTAAATTACTCATTGTGTTACTTCTTTCCGAAGGATCTAGCTTCCTTCGTTGTGCATCATCGCTTATGTTCCTACAAATAAAATACTTAAATTAGATAACAACTGGTTCTCAAAATCGACAATATCAAACAGACTAAGAAAATACTTTAATTACTTGTGTTGTTTTATATGATGTTAATATGTTATCGTGTGTAGCATCTTAATGTTCTCCTTCTTTATTTTATTGTAATTGAACATTTTGAGTTTATGACACTTTGTTATGCAGTAGCAAAAAATGGTTAACTTATTTTTGATTTTGTGGTGATGAGAGAATACTTGTAAAGTAGGACAATTCAAGGCGTGGCGTGTATACGAAGAAAGTAAATAAGTGACTTGTTTTAAGAAAGATTGTATTTTAGTGTCCTATATGTATTATGTTATTGCTACTGCATAACATTCGCAAGTCGGTGTGGCCTGAACGTATCTAGGGAAAGTGATACTTTGTTCACTAATCTTCTTGAGGTTATTTTCTTATACTTGTTGTTCATATCCAGATTCTACATAATGATATTTCCATAGGAAACTTGATCACAATCTGACTTTATTTAGCTGGCCAGAACACTCGCAAAATTGTTTACGCTACTTATTTTTCTAGGATTCAGTTGCAGGTTTTACAGATGATTCTTGTCTTATGGCTTCGTCTCAATTATGATAACACCAACATAGTTCATGTAGCTTTGTTGGCTTGGTCATTATAAGAACACAAGTATAAACTATTGTAGAAACTCATTTTGAAATTGCCTCTTGTTCTCCATCACTGTCTCCTTCTCTCTTCTCTTTGGACTCCATCTTCTCCACCTTGCTCCAACAACTTCCAGTAGACTCACCAATGTGACAGATCAGATCCATCCTTGTCGCCATTGACCTGTCACTGTTGCAGTCCGCCGTGATGTCTTCTCCACTGAGTTCTATCAGTTTCTGTGGTCACCATTCATGATATATGTATGACTTACATTTTCATCAAATTTTAGTTACCTAAGCAAATCGGGGTTAAGATGACTTACTCTATCGATGGAGGAGGTGAAGGTAGTGAAATGTATCAATAGTTGAAAGAAAGCAGTGTTACTCCTGAATAAAGTCAAGAACTAATTAAGAGTCAAATAAACAAAAAGAATTAGAGAAAGGAATATAAAAAGTAAGAGGATGTGATAAATACGTTTTGAAAATGCATAATTTGCAAATATGTTCTAAGATAAACACAACCCAGTGTGATTTTAGCAGCAGGGAAAGAAGTGAGCAATTTAAAAAGTTTATAAATACTTATATAGCTCAATGATTTCAACCACATTTACACGTTTAATTGGTTTCATTGTCGATATTTCGTTTCTAAGCTGCACAAGAAAATAGGTGTAGGCCCATTATATATCTTCTAGATGCTCATAACACTATATTTTTGTCAGTGCTAGGAACCAATTTAAAAAGAAAGGAAGCTATAGATTTTAAAAGGAAGGAGACTACCCAGCATTCTTCTGTCCTATTGGGCATCTTAGGATCGTAATTCTTTAGAAAATATCTTGGTGGAGGCTCATGAAATTCCATAGTATGTAAGACGACTAATAGTATTGAGGTAAACTAAATCTCCACTAAGTAAAGATTCTTTGTAAATGTGGATATTGATTACCTTCTTGGTCCCCCTTTGTGTGGCATGACTCTGGTACCAATGTCTCCGATGCTGGCCATCTAGCTTCTTCGCAAACATACTGACAGATTATATCAAAAACAAAGAGAGTCTGAAATAGGTATCAGAAACATTGTTTTGCATGCTTAGTGTTCGAATGCAGATTCATTATACTTACATATGAGGTAGCAGAAACGCCAAATGCACGGCCAAGTTT
>OVBX01005241.1:0-13386 GCA_900406325.1 Erucastrum elatum
ATATATATATATATATATATATTTTAAATATTTATATCCTTGCATGAGCACGGGAAAACCACCTAGAAGATATGTTTGGTAATTGAGTTGAAAGCATTAATCTGTATGATAATTTACATACCATTTAGTAAGCAAACATATAGTGTATTATTATTTCCATTTTTAACATTTTCATTTCGTACATGGAAGTGCATTTTTTATTTAAAGTATTATTTTAAAACATTTTCACGATTTCAAACGGTTGGTGGTTCTTATTATTGCTAATATTAATAAAGTTTACAATGTGGGCTTTCAGGTAAATAATTATATAAAACAATGGATAATGAGTCGTTTAATAATATATAAAACATATTAAAATTCTTTATAAACTGTTCATCAGAATGGGTGATATTGATTGTGTTGAACATGTTATCTTAAAAAAATAATTTGGTACGCTTTATCTTATGTGTTATATATAAAATAACAACTTATTAATATTACTAAACAAAATATATATTTACCTTAATTTGAAACCTTACTAAGGGGGGGGGGGGGGTTGTGGGCGTGTACTTTGAGTAGAGGTNTTGGTAGATTTTAAGATTATGTGAATTGTGAAAATATATATACATTGACTTTTATAAAATTTACATAACTTCTTTAGATTGATATAGATTTTTATGAATTTGGATCACCTAAAGAAATTTCATTAAAGAGAATTGTTTAATAGATATATACAGAGTAATAAATTAACATAATAAAATAAATAAAATATTATTTTATACTTTTGAATTATATATTTTCAAATTCAAAGTTTAATAAAACAAATTTTGATTTTTTCAACGGTTTTTCCATTTTTTTTTGAAATTTGAAAATGTTTGTTTTCAAACTATTTTGATTTTTTTTTTCAAAATTTTAATATTTATAAATATAACTTTATATTCAAAACTGATAAAACAATATAATTATATATTTAAAATGTAAAGGTGTATAAACTGGGAATTATAGTTTTGGACATGTAAAGTTTGATTTAAAAGTGCAATAGATGTTTGGTAAAAAGTATTACATGGATTTTGAAATTCACATGGTTACATATGATATTTTGAAAGTTCCCAAAAACACTAGATTTGGTTAGAATGAAAGAATCAATAATAACAAAACTTTTTGAATAACAAGGGATTTGAATTGATTTTTAAATTTTAAACCAATAACAAATGGATTCTATTAAGATTTTTGAATTACAAGTACCAATAATAATGGAATCTCATTTTTTTAAAAAATTTGTGAGAATTCACTTACCAATAACCCCCTCCCCCCTAAAATGGGTATCATTAAATATATAACGAAGAATGTATTTATATATAACAGCTACACCACTAAATTTAGTTATTAAATTGATAGTTGAACATAAAATATGAGTTATCTCAAATTATGCTAATCATGATAAATAAAAAAAATGGAAATTAATAACTGAATTAGTTTAAAATATTGATGAGTAAGCAATAAACCTAAATTCAGGATAAATAAACACATAAATCAAATCACTTCGTTATATTATTATCTATAATCATAAATGTAATTATTCTATTATGGTTATTATTTTTAATTACTCTCAATATCGCGATAGGGATTTATTAAAAACTAAATAACATAAATTACTAGAATAAGCATAAAAACTAATTATATGAATTTATATTAATTTTTAAAATTTTTATTAAAAATTGTAGATTAACGATACTATAAACTAATAAACAAAAAAATAAATAATAGAATCGAGAGATCATGTTGTTATTTTTAATAAATATAATTGGACTGAACTAAAATGACAATAACCTTCATTATTCTATCGAAAAATAGTCCAAGATGTCCTTCCTGTGCATATAACTATGCAATGATCATGCCAGAGAAATATGTCAAGGCTCAACTCAGTGGAACCAGTTTTATGAGTTCTCACAGATGTTTCTGCAATGTTTATGATGAGAAAACAATAGTGATCAGTTTCAAAAAAAAAAAATAGTGATTGTTGATGTTTACTAACTAACTGTTATTTATTTCTTTTTAATAACACCAAGTATAATATGTTCAACCTTATTAACAACAATAAAACTGTCTCACACGCCTAAAATCTATTATTTTTGTATTCTATAAACTCATTATTAAGGTTTTCTTGTACTCCATTTCATTAAATTCCAAAAAGAAAAAACCTTTCGACTTATAATTAAGATAATTACTCAAACAATAGTTAAAAGTTGCAGAATTGCTAAACATTTAAAATCTATACTTAATCAACACTTCAAAGTTAGTTCTGGAATTATAACTCTTTTTTTTGGTATACTCTTAACGACAAATACTCAAGATCACAGCCGGGACTGATCCCATTAATGTGAAACATTTGAATGGGTCCCTCACTATTAGGAATGGAAAAGACAAAATTTCCCTAATATTAAAAAAAATGTTTTTACAGATTAATTTATAAAATTCTATTTCTTTCAGCATAAGATATATGAAAATATATAATTTCTGAATTTTTATACCACTTAAATTTAGATCATTTAGTTTTGCCTCTTTATTTTTTTCCTTTTGATAAATTTACTTTGCTTGTATATTTTAGATATAGTTTATATTTTTTTGATACTAAATAAAATTTTGAATGGGGCCCCAATATTGTCAGCCCGGTCTGCTCAAGATCCTAAGAAACGTGTGACCAGAGATTTCATGATACCGTTTCAATAAAACGAAGAAGATAAAACACTTATGGAGTCAAAAGCGATGAAGAGTGATGTGTGTGCTCTGTATATGTAATAAGAGTGATTCCACAACACCACGGTTATTCAAAAAAACTGCAAGTAGTTTAAGAGATGTTTATTTCCCCTTGTGGAAAGCTTCTTTTTTTTCCAGTATGATAACTTTCCCACATACCATAATCAAATGCAACTGTATCAGCATCATCACTACCATCTGGAGAATCTTTTAAATCATAGTCTTGTTCGCTCTCACTAAGCTCACTGTCATCTTCTTCTGTATGTTTCTTGGCCAATGCTTCCTCTAACTCTTTGATCTTCTTCAGGGAATCATCTTGTTTCACTCTGAGTAAACCATTCTCATGCATCACGCTTTGGAACCCAGTTTCTTTATCCAATTGGCACATGTTCCTTGTTCTAAATCCCTCCCATTGTCTCAACCACGTAGTAAAGCTTCTTCTGCTGCAACTCCCCAAGCTGCGGTTGCTTGATACAAAGTCTCTGATGCGAGCTTCAGCTTGTTGCATCATGCTTCAAAAATGTGCCATGGACCCTTTATGTTACTCTCACATTGAAACAAAAACACAGATATAATTAAAATCGGAAAAAAATAGATTTAAAGGTGGAAACGATTAAGCATGGAACTATCTACCAAAATCTAAATTCAAAACAGCGGAGATGTTTAAAGATGTGAACCGATGAATTTACTCAGATAACAGATTACTAAACAATCATCAAAAGCTAAAAATCAATCGGTAAAATAGATAATGGATTACTAAAAACACAAACTGACAATTACAATCGGTAAATTAAAACCAAAAGGCAGGTCTAATATATAACCTGAGAATAAAGCAAGAGCAGCATGTCCACGCCCATCCATGAGCCCTCCACCACGTCAGACGTTTCTGGCTTCAACGGTGGAAGAGGAGTGGCCGGCCTGCTGATCGGAGAGGAGAACCGACACAGTAGTATGGATGATTCTGACGCGTGGAAGCTCTATCGTATGTAAAGAAATTCAACAGCCATTGGAGCAAAACGACACTGTTACCTCTGAACAGAAGGGTAAGGCCATTCTGATCCAACCAAGTGTTGAGGCCCAAGAGCAGAAAAAGCTCAAAGATGAGTCCGCAAGATTTTTATCTTTTTTCTAGTCAACAAAGCTTCCAACGGTTGACGATTTCTAAAAACAAAGCTCACAAGCCAGCTGCAAGATGTACGATTTAAAGAGCGGATATGATCAAGCTGTCAAATCCATTCTCAGCGTTGGATCTGTGCGACAACACCTGATGATGCCACCTGCGTGTGTGCTAGGTTTACATTTCTAGTATAAATAGGGCATCTATGTAATCGAAATGAATCAAAGAAAATAAAATTTATCAAAAAAAAACTCAATCTTCCTCTCTTACCTTTATGGTATCAGAGCATCAGGGATAACTTCTTGGATGCTAGGGCTATGGAGGTCTACAACCCTCCTGTTCTCGACATCTCCAACAACGTTACGGTCCTCCTCACCGACCGTAACTACATCTTGTTGAAGTCGCAGTTCGAAGCGTTTCTCAATGGTTAGGGGCTGCTTGGTTTCGTCACCGGTCAAACTCCTCAACCACCACCCACCATCAAAGTTCCGCACATCAACGGCAACAACAACGTCGCTCCACATCCTGAGTACACTCGTTGGTTCCAAACCGACCAGATTGTCAAATCACGGCTCCTTGGTTTCTTCTCTGAAGATATTCTAGATGTCGTCGTTGACTATACTACCTCTCTTGAAGTCTGGAACTCACTTGCGCGCTACTACAACCGGTCCTCCTCATCCCGCTTGTTTGAGCTCCAACGAAAGCTTCAGACAATCTCTAAGGGAGACAAGAGCAAGGACGCATACTTGAAGGAGATAAAGACGCTTTGCTCTCAGCTCTCCTCCATTAGAAATCTGGTTCCTGAACGCATGAAGGTGTATGCAGCACTTTAACAAAGAGTATGAGCCCATCAAAACCACAGTAGAGAGCGCCATGGACTCATACCCGACACCAACCTTTGAAGAGGTAGTTCCTCGTCTTACTAGCTACGACGATCGTCTCCAAAGCTACACGAGCCAGTCTTCAGTCACTCTCATCTGGCTTTCTACTATAACAGAGGATGATGCAACTCTAATCGGGGTCGAGGTCGTGGAAGAAGAAACTACTCAACAAGAGGAATGGACTTTCATTAGCACCTATCTCCCTCTTCCAACTCCTTTGTCTCCTCAACTCAGTCAGTGTCTGATCCTCGTCCCACACGTCAGATCTCTGGACGTATCGGTCATCATGATCTCCAGTGTTGGCATCGCTTTGACAGCAGCTACCAGACAGAAAACTTGCAACAGGCTCTGGCAGCTCTTCGCATCACTGAGGTCACAAACTCTCCTGGTCATGAATGGTTCTCTGATTCCGGTGCAACATCTCACGTTACAAACTCTCCAAACAACCTTCAATACGCTCAGCCATACAATGGCTCTGAGTCTATCATGGTTGGCAACGGCGAGTTCCTCCCCATCATACACACTGAATCCACATCCATAGCAACCACGTCAGGTACACTTCCTCTCACTGATGTTCTAGTGTGCCCTGATATTGCTAAATATCTTTTGTCGGTCTCTAAGGCCACAATGGACTATTTTTGTAAGTTTGTGTTTGATTGTTATGATGTGTGTGTGTGTATGATAAGGGCACCAAACAGCTTTTTCTTCAGGTAAGTCGCAATAAAGATCTCTATCAGCTGTTTGAGTCTCAACCGCAAGTGTTCTTCTCATCTCGTCAAGTATCCGCTTCAGATGAGATATGGCACCAGCGGTTAGGCCACCCTAATCCTCAAGTTCTTAAACATCTTTCTGCAAGCAAATCTATTTTCATCAATAAAAGCACCAAGAGTCTCTGTGAGGCATGTCAAATTAGGAAGAGTTCGCGTTTACCTTTTGAAGCATCCTCCTTTGTAGTAACAAGACCACTTGAGCGTGTTCATAGTGACCTCTTGGGACCTTCACCGGTGTTGTCTGTTCAAGGATTTAGATATTATGTTCTCTTTGTATATCACTTTACTAGATTTTGTTGGTTTTACCCATTGAAGAATAAATCAGTTTTTTATCATACCTTTGTCAAGTTCCTAACTTTGGTTCAAAACCAATTGCAGACAACCATTGGAACTTTTCAATGTGATGGAGGAGGTGAATTCATAAGCAACACCTTCCTCGATCATCTTCAGAAAAGTGGGATCCAACAACACATTTCCTGTCCACATACACCAAAACAAAATGGGTTAGTGGAACGTAAGCACATACACATCACAGAATTGGGGCTCTCTATGATGCTTCACAGTAGAGTACCTCAGAGATATTAGGTGGAGGCTTTCTTCACCACGAACTTCTTGAGTCCTTCTTCCTCACACAGCTCTTGCAGACTCTAAGAGTCCTTTTGAGCTCTTCAATAAACGCAAGCCGGATTACAGATCACTGCGTCGCTTCGGGTGTGCCTGTTATCCTATGTTGAGAGACTACGCTCATAACAAGTTTGAACCAAGGTCTCTCAAATGCGTCTTCCTTGGCTACAACGAGAAGTACAAGGGTTATAGATGTCTGCTCCCAACGTCAGGAAGGGTATACATCTCTCGTCATGTAATCTTTGATGAGAGCCACTTCCCATTTGGTGCGGAATACTCTAAGATGCATCCTACTCCAAATACTCCACTGTCAGATGCATGGCAAAAGATAGCTCTACCAGCTCAGGCTCCTGCTCCTGCTTCTACTCGGTCTCGAGCTTCTGTCAAACATAGCACCATAGAGAACTTCTGCTCCAGCACCGTTGTTCACAGCCTCAGATTTCCCACCTCTGCCTCCACGATCACTGGCTCCTGCGTCTCCATCGTCAGGGTGTCTTCTTCAGGTTCTACTCCTTGCGTAGAGCATAGTTCTGAGGGTACGTCAGGCTTAGACCATGTTTCTATTGGCAACAGCTATGCACCTGCACAAGGTAGGACAGCACCTGATCAACACACTGCTCATACAACATCCCATCCTATGGTAACCGTGCAGAGTCTGGAATCACTAAACCTAACCCTCGATACGTGTTGCTTACTCAGAAAGCTTCCTAAACGGAACCTCGTATTCTAGCAGAAGCCCTCAGTCATTCTGGCTGGAACAGCTCAATGCATGAGGAGATTGGCAACTGTAAAGAGACAAACACTTGGTCTTTGGTTCCCTACGTTAAAGGAATGCACGTGTTAGAAAATCGTTGGGTTCGTCGTATCAAGCTCAACGCAGATGGCACAATCAAAGGACTGCGCTCACGACTAGTTGCTAAAGGTAATAACCAAACATAAAGGGTTGATTACCTTGAGACATGCAGTCATAATGTAAGATCAGCAACATTGCGTATGATCCTTCACACAGCTACTATCATGGGATGGAATATCAGACAAATGGACGTTAAAAATGCCTTTCTTCACGGGGACTTAAATGAGACTGTTTACATGCGCCAGCCTGCTGGTTTTAGGGACGAGACCAAACCCAACCATGTGTGTCTTCTCTACAAAGCGCTTTATGGTTTGAAGCAAGCTCCCCGCGACTGGTTCGATAAGTTCAGCAACTACCTCATCGAGTTCGGATTTGTGTGCAGCTACAAAGATCCATCTCTCTTCGTGTATTCAAAAGGGAAAGATGTCATCATGCTCCTTCTATAGGTCGACGACATGTTGATCACTGGCAACAGCTCAGCATTAATGACCAAGTTCTGGAAGAGCTCAGCAAGCAGTTGAAGATGAAGGATCTGGGACAGATGCATTACTTCCTTGGCATTCAGGCAACCTTCCACTCAGATGGTCTCTTCCTGAATCAACAACAATACGCAGAGAATATCCTTGCTATTGCTGCAATGTCTGAATGTAATCCAGTTGCTACTTCCCAACCGACTCAGCTCAATCAGATTCCACGACAAGATGAGCCGTTCTCTGATCCTACGTACTTTAGAAGCCTTGCTGGAAAGCTTTAATACTTGACACTGACGAGACCGGATATTCAGTACTCCGTTAACTATGTCTGTCAGAAGATGCACTCTCCCACGGTCTCTGACTTCAATCTGCTCAAGAGAATTCTCAGATACGTTAGAGGAACGATAAACATGGGAATTAATTTCATAAGGGAAAAACTTTGTGGTGAGAGCTTACAGTGACAGCGATTGGGGCGGTTTTCTTGAAATACGACGATCCACAAGGGGTTTCTGCACCTTCCTTGGCTCGAATCTCATCTCATGGTCCTCTTTGAAGCAATCATCGGTTTCTAGAAGATTAAATGAAGCTGAATATCGATCTCTGTCGGAAACGGCGACTGAGCTTCACTGGATTGGATCCGTTATGCGTGAGCTCGGAATTCTTATGCAAGTGACTCCGGAACTATACTGCGATAACATTTCTTCTGTGTATCTCATAACAAACCCTTCATTTCACAAGAGATCGAAGCACTTCGAGACGGATTATCATTATGTTCGCGAGCGGGTTGCTTTAAAAGCTCGGTTCATCACATCCCAGCGCGCTACCAGCTTGCTGACATCTTCACCAAGTCTCTTCCGGCGGCCGCCTTTACGAGTCTCAGATACAAACTTGGCGTCTCCGATCCTCCGATGCAAAGTTTGACGGGGGATAAAGGAATTCAACAGCCATTGGAGCAAAACAACACTGTTTTGCCTCCTCGCTTTATCTCTGAACAAAAAGGTAAGGCCATTCTGATCCAACCAAGTGTTGAGACCTAAGAGCAGAGAAAGCCCAAAGATGAGTCCGCATGATCTTTGTCTCTTTCTAATCAACAAAGCTCCCAACGGTCGACGACTTCCAAAAGCAAAACTCATAAACCAGCTGCAAGATGTACGACTCAAAGAGCGGACATGATCAAGCTATCAAATCCATTCTAAGTGTTGGATCTGTCATCTGTGTGACAACACCTGATGATGCCATCAGCATGTGTGCTAGGATTTTACATTTCTAGTATAAATAGAGCATCTATATAATTGAAATGAATCAAGGAAAATAAAGTTATCAAAAGAAAGCTCAATTTTCCTCTCTTACCCTTATTATGATACCATAAAATAAAATACTTCTCTTCGGTGGATTTTAATTTTTAAAGTTCTCTTTTGACCATCATAAATTAATTATTATTTTTTGCACATGTATTAATGATTAAACTAATTACAACTGATGTGTTTTGCTCCAGCCAAGACATCCAGCGTGTTTCTCTTTCGATAGTAATTTTGTTGGCCCTTATCCAAATAATATAGATGACCTATGTTAATTGGTGTGTCGATTTGGAAAGATGTCACATTGATGTTAATTAATCCGCTACATAATAAAACATTAGATGTGTTACCGTATATGTTGCAAGCATCTTTCTTGCTTTGTTAAGTTCAAATAAATCTTACTTAAGTTGATTTGAATTTTTTTCTTAGTAAAGTTAAGTTGTCTTAAGAAACAAACAGCAAAAAGTCACAGCATGATATACTTTGAATTTGGTATAGTTTGCTGTTTTAGTTAGTCAGAGATTTCAATATTGGATGCTTTTATGGTTGCTAATTTTATTTTATTTTCTTATTAGTTCATAAGAATTAAGAAAAAGAAAGAAGTGTAGATTGATTTGATTTGCATTAAGAATTTCAAATTGATTGTTTATGATTGTTGGTGTATTGATGACAATGAAGTTGTTCTAAATCTGAAGTTGTTTGATGAGTTGGTCCGTATTTTTGGAAATTGAGTGATGAATAAGGGAGTAGTTAGTTTTATCTTTTTCAATTAATTTTCACTGCTTATTTTTTTTATATGTGATTCTTGTTTTTGAGTGTCTTTTGTGGAATGCAGATTCTCCTTGCTTCCACTGCCGAACACTTACCTCTTCTGCTAAGAAAAGGTGCCGATGTTCTTTGCTCAGGTTTCCCTCAAAACATTGGTTAATTATTTGATAACTTAGTCTATATTGGCTCACCCCTTTGGTTTTATTCTCTTTCTCATTGTGTGAAATGACAGTGACAACGAGAGTAACACCGAGGAAGAGTTGGATGCGGTTCAAGTTACCATTACTTCTGCTGCTAATGCATTTCGTTATCTGCCCGTTGGCAGTGATAGTGACCATGACGTTGATCTGCGCAAACGTGTTGTTCAACCAGCTAAAGACAAACGTTTTAAAGAGATGATCCATACCACCGAGCAGATGAAACATGCAATGAAGATCGATGATTGGGTTAGTCTGCTAGAGAACTTTGACAAGATCAACAAGCAGCTGGAAAAGCTTATGAGGATCACAAAGGTTGTGAAGGCTCCAGCCGTGTACATCAAAACCATTGTCACGTTGGAAGACTTCTTAAACGAAACTCTGGCGGCAAAGGAGAAGATGAGCCTCAGTAACTCCAAGGCCTTGAACTCAATGAGACAGAGGTTGAAGAAGAACAACAAGATGTACCAAGAAGAGATTAATGAGTATAGAAAGTCTCCGGAAACCGAGAATGAAACTTCAAATTATGATGTGAAAACTCATGTCTAGGGGAACCTTGTTGCGTTAGGATAGACGCTAAGTTTTTCAAGAGTTTACAGAGTATATAGATCATCATATACAAGACTACAGAGTATGTTAAACTTGTCTACTCTTCCCCTCCTGCATCTATCTGTTACATGAACAAACTCAAAGAATTAATAGACGTTGGAGAAAATCCTAACAAGAAGACGCACGATGTTTTGTTCTTACATTAAACTGTTTTGCCGGTCAGAATGTCCAGTATAGCCTCTTTGTCAGAGACTGAAGCACGGAGCCTCCCCAATGATGTCTTGAACACAGCTTCTATCCTTTCCAGTTGAGACACACTTTTTGCTGAGTTCTCGGGTTGTTCAAAGGGATCTTCCACCTAAAAGACACAATGATGAGATTCAATTGACACAATGATGAGATTCAAGTGACACAATGATGAGATTCAAGTGTTGTTTAGTTAGATAAAAGAGAGAGACTTACAAATAGTTGGTCTCTCCTACGCAAACACCATCTTCTGTTATCAGTAATGTTCACCCAACTTCCGGTATACGTGCAAACAGCGAACTTTGTGGCTTTCGAATTAATGTCGGAAAACTGAAACAGCCACAGCAAAAGCATCAGTAGACAGATGGTAACAAAATGATGTGTTTTAAGTGTGAGAAATAATAACCTTCTCGAAAAATGATAACAAAAGATCAGAGATGGAACTTGTATTGCTCTTTGAGGCTAATCTAAATTCAGCTATATTAGCCTTAGCAATTTTCTCTATGCTTTTCGCTGCTTCTGTTCTTCCACCTACAAAAGCAACACGTTTATCCCAAGATTTCACAAACTATTCAAAGATTTCACAGTACCTTTCATATCGTTCGAAGCGTTTCTAGGATATATTTCCTGCAAAGGAGGTAATATCGAAGGAGAGGATGTCTGCAACAACACAAAAGTACAACACATGTTTTAATACAACACATACTTAAACTTTCAAAAAATTGCCATGAGAACAGGGTTATAACCTGTAGATGGAAGATGACAAGTAAGCATAAGGTATAGGAATTCAATGTTCCTTCTCTCGAGTTGTTGATATCATGTATTTTAGCCCATCTCTTCACAAGCAAAACCAATGGACGGAATCGGATATCAATATCACCGATCCATAAAAGAAAATTGCTCTTCAAGACCCCTGTGACGTTATCAAAGGAAAGGTCACAAGGGGTATCTTTGTGGAGTTTGCTGAAACCCTTTATAATTTGAACTCGTGCAGGAACAAACGCCACGTCCGACCACAAACCTAATTGCAAGATTGAACATCAATGTCAGAAGCTTTGCTCAATCTCAAGACAGTAACTTGTCATTGCTTTATATATTTGTTGAAGTTTTAAGAGTTAACCTGAACGTGACACTGCTCGATGTATTTGGTTACGTTGTGCCTGATCGGTGGGCTTGGTTGTGGTAGATGTGAAAACAGAGATATCCATGTCGCTCCATTTTGTGTGGAGGTTGGAGACGAACGATCCATACGGTTCTACAGTACATCCTTCTAAGCCTTTTTGAGACTTTAATAAATCACGCAGTTGAGTAACGATGGAGGTCCTCATGACAGAATCATCTTTTTCGGGGGTAATGGATTTAAGAATTTCTTGAAGAGTAGTTTCCAAGAGCTACAATCAAGTCAATTTATTGAGATTAAAGCCACGAACGAACACATATTCCGTAAAGAAAGTATTGATATAAACCTTCGACTCTGGCGGCGGTGCATTCACTGGCTGAGACTTGAAATGAGGCGGTGGACGCGCTCGACCTGAGCTCGCGGCCAATTTCAGTTTGACAACGGCCGATTTCAGTTTGACAACGACGTTATCGTTGACGTGGTCGACTATTAACTTTCTAGCCAGCTTTTTGGCGATTGACTTCACGTCTTCTTTGTTTCCATCCATGTTTCCGATCTCGAATCAGTCCTACAAAACAACAGAGATGAAGGCTATAAAGAAAGTGAAGCTTAGACTCATCACAAACAAATATCCATGGACGAGATGGAGACGGAGAGAGATGGAGACCTACGAGATGGTCAGATTGCGAGAGACGAAGAGAAACGGAGATAGACAGAGAGAGGAGCCGCCGGAGAATTTCGTCGTAGAATGGTGGTAATCCGGAGAGAATGAAGAAGAATCCTAGAGATGGAGACCTACGAGATGGTCAGATGGAGAGAGACGAAGAGAAACGGAGATAGACAGAGAGAGGAGTCTGCTCAGCCGCCGGAGAATTTCGTCGCAGAATGGTGGTTATCCGGAGAGAATGAAGAAGAATCCTAGAGAGTGGTGTAGCTAGAGAATCGAATCGGGGATTGATTTAAATATTTTTGTTTCAAAACACAACAACTGAATGTCTTGGTTTACTAAAGAGGATTAGAAGTTGGTTTAGCCGGTTTAGGTAATAACCAAGTGGATCTTCACATGGGCCTCTGTTCCCATCTGATTTAATTGTTGTCTTTTAATCCCAAATCATCTAGATCGTGGTTGACTAGATGAAGATGATGTAACATGTTTGATCCGCAAGATTAAAAAGAAAAATCATCCATTTTGTTTAAACAATAATTCAATAAATCACCTATCTTGGTAGTTCCAAAAACAATTACCAAATATTCTTATTTATATTATATTACAATATTATATTTTTGTATTATTTATGTTTAGTTTTGATTTTTATTAGTCTGCATATTTTATGTAAAATTAAATCATCTTTTCCAGAGTATTTTATTTCTTTTTATGTCATTATATTATTTTAAATATTATTTAAGTATAAATTAAAACATTCAAAATTAAAATGATATTTATGTTCAAATCCAAAATAGAGAAATGAGCAAGATTATTTACTAAATGAAGTAACTCTATTCATTATTTTATTTTATGATGGAATGAAAAGTGGGATTGAAGAAGATTTTACTAAAAAAAATAAAATTTGAAATTGAAAATGAAATAGGGTTGGAAATGTCTTATGATACCATATGGAAGAGACATTTTAGTTATTAATTATAAAACTAATTATCAATACCATTAAAAGAGGATTTTTCTCACTTAATGAAAACTAGGTGACCGGTCCGCACCCTGTGCGGGCATGAGAAATTTCAAAATATGGATGATATAG